>PVJH01022377.1:0-36784 GCA_004026705.1 Nesogale talazaci | reverse complement strand
CAGGGTGACTGACAGGGCACTAGAATTCCTGCTTTTTTTCAGTCTATTGATATGAGGTGCAGTGCCTTCTCTGGCTTCTTTAGACAATGGGTATTGGTATTGTCTTACTCAAGCAGGGGTGGCTGTGCTGAGAAGTTACACAACCACAGGGGCTAGTGCTGTGGCAGACCCCGTTGGTTGTTTTCAGCCCACACCTCAGATATGTTGGCCATCCTTTTTTTTTTTTTTTAACAGTTTTTGCGAATTCACAGTGGGCTATGAATCTGAAAGTAGGATATATTTTTCCGAGGCTGATCGGGATCGGGGTCTCTCCAATGGCTGTGACACAATAGGCATATTGGTCTTTCTGGAGTCCATCCTGTCATGGCCCTTCTCTGTTTTCATAGGCCAGGGCTTTCTGGTCCCTTTCTTCTCGCATAGCAGCCACCATGACCTTTGCCATCTGCTTAATAGAGGTTACAGGTGGATCCTCCCGGTTATTATAAAATTCCTAGAGGATTTTGACTAATTCACTGAGTTTTTTTTTTTAACCTTTAAATCCCTCGAGCTTCTGCAGTTTCTTACGAATGTCAGGGGCTGACTGCGCCACCAAGTCTTTTCATGGCCCGGCATTTTTCGGGGGCCTCAGGGTCAATGGGAGTATGCAGCCCATTAGCCTCCACGAGGCGCTATAAAGAAAGCTGCTGGTCGTTCTCCCGTAGCCCTCGGCGCAGTCTCCATTTATGTAATTTACCTTACCTAAATGGATGGCCCCGGAGGCCCTGCAACAGATACTGGCAATACCTGGTTGCAGCATTTCTGCCCTGGGCGTCACTGGGGTTCCAGAGAGGCCGCTGGGAGGAGAACAAGGCTTCTTGCTTCTGGGGAGCGGCTGTCCATCTGCCCCTAGCAAAACCTTATTAGCCTCCTTCTGGATCCTGTCTCTTCCTTCTGCGGTGAACAGGACCTGCAAGAACTGTTGACAATCACCCCAGGTGGGCTGGTGGAGGTGGAAAATTATACACAAATTATTATTTTGATGTTCTTCACATGTCTCACACTGTCATTTTTTTTCTATGAATGGCAAATGATTTTTGTAAACTTTCAGATTCCACCCCCCCACCCCCGCCACATTCTGGCACAGACATTCTTTAATAAGTTATCTAACTCTTTTTCTGCTTATTTGCAACTGACTCTGACCTTCTAGATTTAAACCTTCACTGAATAAAAATCGTATTAACCAAGTGTTAGCAAAGGGTTAAACATTCTGTTAGAAGTTATTACTGCTGCATTTCATCAAGGTTACTGTGATCACTCATAGAACTTCTAAAAGAGACAGCCTGGTTAACTCCGGTTGGGGAAACAGTTTGTCTTAAAGGGGAAACACCAACCGGGGTTTCCCTGGTGCATCCCACCTACCCACCTGCCCCTTATAAACCTTCCAGGCCTGCATATGGGGCAGACTAAAAGAGGTCTTATCCTCAGCCTCAGGTGTCATGCTGGCAGCTGGCAATGGTATAGAGGGGGTGGTTGTGCAGATGGAGCGGCTGCTGGTGGAGCCTGAGGTGAAGGGCAGACATCAAGAGCCTCCTCTGCACTCTGGAGTTTTCCGTTTTTCCTCTGTTGCGAAGAGGGCCTGCTTTGGAGGGAGAAACTTGTGGACATATGAAGGGGGATTAGATGCAATGTCAATCCAAACATTTATGTAAGAGATCTGGTCCGGGTGCCCTGGCTTTCCATAGACAAACTGCCGCACCCAGTGTGCAAAAAGAAGGCAAGGAAAAATGCCGTCTGATGGCCAGTCGGGGTTGCGTTGCACCCAGTCATCCTCACAAAAAAATACGGAGATGCTGGGGCTTTGTTTTAAGACCATAACTGGACTTAGACCTCTGGTAAAAATCAGAGAAATTTGTTAAGACATTTAATCAGAGTCGAGGAAGATCGTCCCATAACAGTTCTCGACCTGTAAATATAAAATTCAAATGATTACGGAGACCGAAAGGGAACGGAAATGAACAACACAAAACCGAAAACAGCAGTACACAATTAACACTGGGCTCAAATACAAGACAATTAATCAGGTGTCACCAAAAGGGTCATACAGTAGGGTCCAGTGACATCTCATTGGCCCACGGGGAGTACTCAGATGTTGCATCCACTTGAGTGCGATCTCCCCACCAACCAGGAACGGGATTCAGTAGTTGGAGCGGAGGAGCATCTCTCTGTGGTCTCCCCTAGCCAGATTCAGAAACTGAAGCACAAAAGCAAGCTGGACCATAACCGAGACAACAACAAATAACAGACAATAAAACAAGACTACCGAGACGTGCAGCAAAATAATGGTACCAAATCAGTAACTTACAGATACAGAACACAAAACAATGCCACTACACATGGACTTACAGAGAACTTTCAGAAATCAGGAGAACACGAGGACGTCTCCTCGGTTACCAGGAGGATTTGTATGTTGCGTCCAACTGAACGTGCCTCCCACTTCAGGGATGCACACCCGCAGCACCTCAGGAACAGGATCCGACAGTCGGGGCAGAGAAAAGTCTCTCCGAGGCCTTCCCTGACTGTGGTCAGACTCAGAAGATCAAGAGCGCACCCGTCACCGGGGTCTGACTTGTCAGGCTTGACAATTCAGGCACCAGTATCTTGGTGGGTTCTCCAAAATGTCGCACTTAGCTGCGACAAGAACAATTGAGTCATCAGAGCATTAAAAAAGCCAAAATTTATTGAAGGAAGAAAAAAAAAAGGAAAAAGAAAAAGAAAAGAAAATTCCTGCACAGGGGTCAGCAGCATTTGATTCAGTTAGCTGACTCACCCTTTCTATCTCAACTTAGACTTTTTATAGGGGCTGTGTTACTTGGACGTGCAGCTAAGCAAGCCAGCGAGTTACAGAAGCAAAACTCTGCAGTTAGCTGAAATTGTGATATCATCTCGGCACAGGAGGGGGTGAGACAGGGGTATTGTGTTGAGAAGGGCCAAGGTGTGGTGATTGCTTGTTCTCAGGACTTTTTGTTAAGGCTCCATTCTGAGAGACCGTGACAAGTTCATCTATAGGACAAGAGGCCTGGTGAATACTTCATTGAAGATGGCAGTTAAATTCAAGATGGTGGTGCTCTGGTTAGCTAAGCTAGCTGCCACACTAGCTTGCTTTGGTGGGTCTCTAATTGCCTTTTCTTTTTTATGATTGAAAATGTTAGAGTAGCAGGTTGGTGCCACAGCACATGGTCAAAGGATTAGTGGTGGAACACCTAGTTTTAAAAATGAATATGTCTGGAAAATGGATTTTAAAGGCTTCCTGTCTGAACCTTGAATGTTAGAGATTTCAGTTTCTGACCTCAGGCAAGTCCTGCCCTTTGTGTGTCTGTTTCCTCCTCTGTCAAAGAGGGTCTGACCTCAAGGACCTCTACCGGCCCAAGAAGCCCTTGGGATTCTGCAGTTCTCTGAGTCTGTGCCTAAGCAGGAAGACATCTGGAGGGGGGGTAATTTATTGTTTTTAATTTCAAAATGAAACACACCTGTTGTAAAAACTAAAGCAACACGAAATTATCAAAGACTGCCATGCCAGTACTCGCCATCTTCCCCACAGACACTCCAGCACAGCGTCTTGGAGCAGCACTTGCTGAGAGCGCTTGCTGAGTTTGTGCTTATTGACGATGCCGACCCCCAGGCCCCACGAGTCAGTGGTCTAGTGGGGATCTGGTCTGAAAGGTAACTGTGAGTGTTCTAGTTCCCCCGGAGGAAAATCACAGAACTTGTAGTGTTGTGACCTGTGAAAAATAGAAACAGACTTCTGGCCTGAGCCCAAGTCTGGGATTTGTAGAGAGACAGATTTCAGGAGACTCAGAGATCAGGGAGTTATTCCCCTAGCAGTGATGGTTCAGACCCCGGACTGTGATACCTCAGACCTCGATCTGGGCGGCAGGTCCATGGAATAGACCCTCGGCTCTCAGACTTTAGACCCCATAAACATAAACATTGCCTTCTTGGACATGTCTGAAGTTTTAATGAGCTAGAGCTGAACACAGTAGGGATTGAAGATAGTACTAATTTCACAAGAATGACATCAAGATGTATTGTCAGCCACCCAAGGGCAGCAGCCCACTAGGGATTAATGATCAAGGCCAGGGGCTCCTGTGTTCTCAGGCGCAGGCTTAACCGCTGAGATTGCACCTCACACCTGCCTCAAGATGGGTCAGATCAGAAAGAGAAAGATAAATAGATTCTTGTCTGGCCACGGGAGAGGTTTCTGGATTAGGCCTTGTTGATGTGGGTGTAAGAGGTGTGGCACAGTATTGAGGAGGGGCTAGGGTGGGGAGACGCCTGAAAAGAAAGGATGGTGGTACAAACTGGGCTTGTTCACAAGACAGAGGGAGAGAAGGCTAAGCTTTAGAGCCCTGGAGAGTCTGATAGAGATTGAAGTGACCATTGACTGGCCCTGGTCCTTGGGGGAGAGCGAGCCATGCCCCACAGCCAATTCTTGCCCCTAATAGAGGCTAAAGAAGCAAAATCAAACAAAGCAGAATGAAATAATAGAAAATAAATCCATTGTGGTCTAGTTGATTTAAACTCATAGAGCCTCTATGGGACAGAGTAGAACTGAGGCTGTAAGTCTTTTTTTTTGGGGGGGGGGTGGAGGGGGCATCACTGCCCTCTGGTGGGAGTGGGAGGCCCAGCCTTGCTCCTGGATCGCTGCTGCTGGGTTTGAACTGCCAAGCCGCAGTCCCACACTCAACCACTACGCCACCGGGGCTCAGCCCTGAGTAGAGAGTAGAAAGCCTCATCTTTGTCCTGTGGAGCGGCTGGTAGTTTGAATTGCTGCGATTGTGGTTAGCCGCCCAATGCACAAGGCATTACAATATTGTGCCAAGCACCACCAACTCATTCACTCATCCATTTAGTCAACAAATGTTCAGTATGCCTTCTCTGTGTGCCAGGCACGCTGCTGGGTCCTGGGGACAACATAGCGAATATGGCAGATGTGGTTCTGGCTCTTCTGAAGGCTTCAGTCTAGTAGGGGAGGAGGACATTGCATGCAAATCAAGATAGATGGTCAGGGCCTGAGGTCTGGGAAAAGAAAGACTCATCAGTGTTGCAGACAAAAAGGCTAACTGGTTTGGCTTAGAAAATAGATACTTCCAAGGCAGTGAGCAGTGTGGTCTGATTGAGGAGGTGTTATTGATGGAATCATGTGTCCCCCCCAAGGATGTTATAGCTACTAACCTGTCAGTGGTGATAGTCTCATCTGGGAATGGTCTGTCTGTGCTATGTTAATGAGGCAGGATTAGTATCATTCCCCCAGTCTCTCTGCTTTTCTTGAGATTTTATTCATTCTCAATGTTTCCTTTTCATCAATGAGCTGAGATAAGCAGAATTAGGAAATTGGAAGGGGAGATGAGAGGGACACTTCCTCAAAGAAAAGTGAGATGAGGTTCATGGGACATTGGGGACTCGGGAGTGGCAGGAAGTAGGATAGTGCAGAGAATTTAAAAAATGATCTTCCTGGAGCTGATGGATATTCTAAGCGTTCAGTTTCTTCATCTATAAACTGATGATGGTCATAGGGTTGTTTTGAGGTGAAATAGACTCCATGACAACTAGCAGCAGCAGCAGCAGCAGCAACAACAACAACAACAGACAACCATGCTCTCTCACAGGAAGTGGTGACAATTCAATGAGGCCTGTAATACAGCCCTAAGCACAGCCCCTGACAGACAGGAAAAACAAACAAACATAGTAACAAGTGGTGGCTGGCAAGTTGATTTTGCATCCTGGTATCAGAATGACTCTGTGCTCCAAAGGGTGTGCCTGGCTGTGATTTTTGAGAAACTGGTCATGAGGCCTCTCATCCATGACATTTGTGTGTGTGTGTGTGTGTGTGTGTGTATCTGTGTGAATGTGTGTGTGTTAGTTTGAACCATCAACCTCTCAGTCAGTAGCCCAGCACTTACTAGGCCACACTTGATAAGTGTTAGTTTCCATTCTCATTCTTGGCCTTACCAACCCCTCCTTAAAGGAGGATGAGATGAGTTGGCAAAGGTTAGCAAGAAAATCAAATGAGCCCAGTATGTAAAGGCCCTCGATAACCTGCATGGTATTATGCAAACATAGGTATAATTATCATTGGTAATCTACTTGTCATCAAGATGATTAATGACAATAATTATAATGATATGTGGCCTGAGGGGTTGTGTTAGTCTGGGTAGACTAGAGGAACACATTTCATAAACATGCATATGGATATAAGGAAAAGGTTTATATACAAGAGGAACAGGACATTGAGAAAACATCCCAACCCAGGCCAGTTCAAAGTCATAAGTTCGATATTAACACATATGCCTGAAATCAGTCTATAAAGTCTCCTTCCAACTCACAAAGTCACAGGTCAGTGGGTGCAGAATCCCAGCGCTGGCAGGGGTCTCCACATGGCTCCTTGCTTCCAGGGTTCAGGGTCCATCAACAGCATCCCGTGGTGGCAGAAGCAACTCATTGCTGGCAGAGGTCTCCATGTGGCTGCCCCAGCTTCAGAGGTCTGGCTCCATCAGGGCAAAGCTGTGGGGTCTTTCCGCCAGCTCCTCCAGCTTCTTCGACGCTGCCATCTTGTCTTGTCTGTCATTCATCGTCTCTGAGACTAACTCCCAACAACTGGGGAAGATAGCTTCTCATCTTCATGAGGGAAATATCACGAGATTTCCCAGAAGTCTCAGGAGAAAGCCATGCCCACATAGAGGCCTCATTGGCTACTCAATGGCTATCTCCATTGTGTGTATGTGCCCGAGGTTACTGACCCACTTGTCTACTGATAGAGATTTAGATTGTTTCTAACTCTTTGTGATTGTGAATTGCACGGCAATAAACATTGCAGTGCATACCACTGGTTGTGGTTTATTTCTCACCTCTTCTGAGTATATGCCCAGTAGAGGGATAGCTGGGTCATAAGGTAGCTCAATTTCTATCTTTTTAAAGTATTGCCAGATTGCTTTCCATAGCAACTGTACATATCTACAAGATCACCAGCAATGAAGGAGAGTTCCTGTGACAGTCGTGTGCTTGTGTTAATTTTATTATTGAAATGTAGGGGTGGAGTCTAGCCTGTTAATCTGGACTGGACTCAGCTGGTATGCTTTCTCAATGTCCCATTCCTCTTGTATATAAACCTTGTCCTTATATCCATATGCGTGTCTATGAAATTTGTTCCTCTAGTCTACCCGGACTGACAGAGTTCTGATTTCACCACATTCCCTCCAACATTTGCTACTCTCTGATTTTCTGATTGGGCTAGCCTCAAATGTGTTAGATAGTACCTCATGGTTGCTTGATTTGCATTTTTCTGATGGCTAATGATCAGGAGTATTTTCTCATGTTTATTGGTCATATGGGTCTCCTCCCTAGTAAAATTTCTTTTTAGTTCTTTTTCCCACTTCTTAGCTCTTAGTGATTTTCCTCTTTATGTAATAAGCCCTTTGTTGGTCTTGTTTTTGCTAAAAAATCCTCTCCCTGTCTGTGGGTTGCCTTGTTACCCCTCTTGGAAACATCTATTGAAGCATGCAGGTGTTTTATCTTTAGTAAATTCCTTTTGTCCCTTCAGGTTCCCTTGTGTGTGTACCCTGCCCTATTGCAGTTAGCTTTTGTATTCCTTGGGCCCAGGTTCTTAAGTTTGTCCTGATTCCTTCGCTAATGGTCCTGATAGTTTGGGCTTTTACTTCTAAATCTATGATCCACCTTGAGTTTGTACTTGTGCATGTGGTGAGGTAAACATCTTGTTTCATCTTTCTACATGTGGATTTCCATTGTTTCCAGGACCACTTGTTAAATAGGGTATTGCCCTCCCACTTGATACTTTTGAATCCTTGTTGGTTTTATTTCTGGGTTTTCTATTCTTTTCCATTGGTCTAAGTATCTGTCATTATTCCAGTACCATGCTGTTTTGACCACTGTGGCTGTGTAGTAGGTGTTAAAGTGAGGTAAAGCGAGTCCCTGACGGTGTCATTTTTCATGAGGAGTTCTCTGCTAATTCTGGGCTTCTGCCCTCTCCATATGAAATTAGGGGTCAGTTTTTCTAATTCTTTGAATAAAGTTGTTGATATTTGAATCGGGATAGTATTAAACTTACAAAGTGTCCTGGGTAGGATAGGTATGGGATATTTCTCCATTTGTGAAGGTTGCTTTTGGTTTCCTGTATAGAGTCTTGCAGTTTTCCTTGTATAGGTCTTTCGGTTTTTTCGGTTAGCTATATCCCTAGATATTTCAGTTTGTTCTTGACAATTGTGAATGGTACTGCCTTCTTGATCTCCTCTTCCATAGGAGAACTATGTCTATAGCAAACCAACCGACTTCTGTCTGTTAATCTTTTATCCTGCCACTCTTCCATATTCCTCTATCACTATAAAGCCACTTGCTGGGTGGGCCTGCAAAGACTGGGTCTGTGACTTCCCATGGCTTCTGACAAGTTGGCATGGGGTGGCCTGCAAAGACTCAGTCTGAGAATCCCGGAGAGGCAACTCATGGCAAACCTGTAAGGCACGAGTCCTGGACTTGAACTCCTTGTGGCTCTGGGCAGAGGCAGGATGCAGTGCAGTTCCCTGGACTGGGAAGCATGGGGGCTACCAGAAGCCACTGTGATGGGGAAATGGTGGGCAGGAAGCCTTGGAAGTGGCTGGCTGGGACTGTGCCCTATTGAAAGGGCAGATGTAATTGCATGGGGGGTGGTAGAGGTGACCCAGGCCCTGGTGCTGGGCACACCCAACCCCAGGCAATCAAATCTGCTGGGAATTAGTCCCTGGAACGTGGAGTGGCTGCTGGGACGGACCAGAGCTTGCAGGAGTTGTTGTTAGTATCATGGAGAGAGGAGAACCATGGGAAACAGCTTCTTCAAGTGGGTACCGTAAGTGGACAGATGCTGTGTGGTGGTCAGGCCTGGCCTTGGGGTTCTCTCTTCATGATAGCCATCCTATTCTAGGGGTGGTGACCAGGCCAGCGGGTGGATGGGGGTGGGCACATAGTTTGCAGAGCTGTTGGGAAGTTCCTAGAATATGGACCCAGATCTCCAGCACTTGAAACAAAGCAGATGCAGGGCAGTGCCACCTCCTGGGCAGAAGGACACCTCGTCAGGATCTTTCCAATCACCAGAACATTTCCATTTGACCTCCTGGACACCAGATTCACTGGAATACCCTGCATGGGCCACTTCAAGCCAAGTTTTTTTAATTGCCTTATATACATGTCAAACTTGGACATTGAATAAGAAAGACCAAAGAAGAATCAATGCATTTGAATTACGGTGTTGGAGAAGAAAGAATATTGGACATGTTATTTGGAGAGGCCAGTTCCCGGAGAAGGAACCATTCATTGCTCTTTCCACTAAACCACACTCCTATAGAAGGACAACACAGGAATACAGGCACCCCAAAGAGGGTTTCCTTCTAAAGTTTCACCATCTTTATCAGCATCCCATTGGGCAATATGTAACTCTGACCCTCCGCTTCCTGAGAAGAAAATGTCTGCATGTTCTCAGGAGCAGTGGGCTTATTCAATGCTTTCTGGTGTTGGCTCAAACCTTACTGGGTAGAACTGCTGGGGGAGCTCAGATGAGGCGTGTACAGATTTGACTGGTCATCTCTGTTTCCTTGCCATCCAAGAAGCTCCAGACCAGGCCGGGTGCCTGCTGTCTTCTCTAGCTCCCTTGCGCACTTGCTCCCGCCCCCAGACAGGCCAAGAGCCACACAGAGTGACAAAGTGAGCTGCTGAGAAGCTAAGTGGCTTTCTCAAGGGCCCTGAGAATAGCATTAAGAATGCTGTCCCTAATTTGTCACCTTGAGTTCTCTCCCACTGCTTCCCAATTCATGTTAAATCTTCAATGAGTATGTGTTCCGGTTCCTGGCTGATTTCAAAGAATAGAGGTCAAGAGAGACTGAAAACATTTCTGGGATTTCTGCAATCAGGTGGTTTAGCCATCTCTTTTTAAGTTTTCAAAGAATTAATTCCAAATTTAGCAGAAATTCCATTCAGAAGGATTCTGGCATATCAGCATGAGTTGAGAACTCTTCTTCTGAATAATACATTATTTATTCAGTGCCAGTAATGAACCCAGCAGGTACAAGTTAAAGTACACTTCCTGGCACACACATGCTGGCTCAGAAGCACTATAGAGAAGGCAGCCTGGCCTTGTGTTGGGCTCTCCATGGAGGAGGAATAGGATGCTAATGCTGAGCATGCTCCCTGTCTGAGTAGAAGGAAACCTTCTACTCCTCCACAACCCTCAGAGGTGTGCACCATTACCTCAGATTACAGATAAGTAAAACGGGGACTTGGGTACATTTGCTAAAGGGTGAACCCAATTTCCCAATGCAAAGTCCACAGATCCTTTTAATTATCATTAAAAAAGAAGCTGACCATTGATGTGGTCAATAGTGTCTAAGATGGCCTCACTGAGCTATATCTTTTCATATTCACACTCTTGTGTAGTTGCCTCTTAAAGTGTGATTCCAAATCAAATCAGAATAAAAATTCTCTGTCATCAAATCAATTCAGACTCATAGTGCCTCTGTAGTTCAGGGTAGAACTGTCTCTGTGAGTTTCTGAGATGGAACCCTTTCTGGGGTCAGAAAGCCTTGTCTTCCTCCTGTGAAGTGGCTGGTAGTTTTGAACTACTGAACCACCCAACTTGTGATCACTGTGCCACCCGGGTTCCTACTGTGTATGTTCAGTGGCCCAATTGAATGTGGTAGAAGCTATGTTGTGTGTCTTCAGAAGCCAGATCATAAGAAACCTGATAGCTTTTGACTTGGACTCTTAGCATGCACTCTGAAAGAAGCCAGGTGCTATGGAGGGCATTTGACATTTGCTTTTGAGACCATCACAGGGAGGGAGATTCTCAACTCAGACCCAGTTGTTCCAGCCTTCCCTGCTGAGACACCAAATGTGTGAGTGAAGAAGCCATTTCAGGGGGTCCCTCTGTGCCAGGTCTTTCGAGCACTTTTATTTGAGCTGTCATCAGATTGAGATGGTTTGAGACACCACAAAGAACTGCTTGGCTGAGTCCAGTCATCTCTCAGAACCAAGGGGGATGTGGATAAGTATTGTTTTCAACACTGGCATTTTGGAGTGAAAACTGAAGTCGTTTTGTTTCAGAACTATTTATTTTATAGCAATCCCTATGGCCATGTGTCTCACAACTTATCAAGCATTCCACTGCCATCATTTCTATCTTCTTAAGAACCAGGACAGGAAAAGAAAAAAAAATTACATGACTAACAATGAGTACAGGGAAGAAGAAAATGTTCTAAAATTGATTGGGGCAAAGATTGTATATCTCATCTTGATACGACTGCACTACTGAATTGATATGTGGATGAAGTGCCAATGAAACTGTTAAGGAAAAAAAAGAACCCTGAAGAACAGTCTTTTGTAATTCATTATATTTGCTTTACAGATGAGAAAGATTCAGGAGAGAAAAGTCATAAGGCCAAGATTGCACAGCTAAGAAGTAGGAAGGCCAGGATTCAAATGCCATTAATCCTACTCCAGACCTCAAGCTCTTAAGCATTGTTCTATCAGGTGACTGTGATGGATGACTGAGAGGACTGAGCCTCCTCTCAGAGGGACTCAGCCTGGAGGGGGCTTGCTCAGGAGCCTTCCTTTGCACAGATTGCACATTCTGGGTGCTTTGGGGCAGTTCTCTGGGCTCAAGTTAAGAGTCTTCCAGGGACCAGTAGCGAGGACTTTGTAAATTCATTCACACAGGGAAACAAATGACTCTGACCTTTTCTTTTAAAAATGTTTTTCTAGGGAAGGCAGTGCTGCCAGCATGTCTTGACGGATGACATCAGATGCCGAGAAGCAGAGCCTCTACTGGTGTTGTTTCACTTGGCATCTTGGGTCAGAACAGTCAGAAATCCCGCAGGTCTCAGAAATGCCACATCATCTTCCCACCTATAACTTTTTTTCCCCTCTATCTTTGCAACTTTTCCCGGCGGTGGGACATCGATTTCCCATTCCTGGAGCAGAAGAGATAGGTAAAGGGGAATTAATGCACAGGCTATTATTGGGAGGCGTAAATGAGGTGAGAAGATAAGGATTGGGATAGAGAACCATTGCTCAGAGGGAAGACAAAGGAATGAACTGAGACTCGATTCCCTAGGCTGGGCTCTGGGAAGGCACCACACTCCCACATGACGCTAGTCCCTGTCTCTTTGTGGGCTCTTTGGAGCAGGTTGCTGGGCAAGTGGTAGCATGACTTGGATTTGCTGTTGTAGCTCTCTTTCTGGAGTTTGACATTTGCTCGGGAGGCCATCAGGCTAACCATATGGGGAGGGAGATTCTCAACTAACATTCAGTTGTTCAAGCCATTTCTTTCTGCAGGTAAGTTTGAACAGCCGCATCTCCACCCTGTGCCTTCTTCTCTTCTCTCTCTTCCCTCCAGTGTGATTCCTCTTGGAATATTCCCTCTTCCTATCCAGCCCTCACCCCCGGTACCCCCAGCCCAGGACACAGTGTGATCACAGGCAGGAGGGGTGAGGGTGTACATCAGGAAACAGCACTGGGGCGTGACAGGAGGTGTGATAATTTGAAGAGGGGACTTTTGGGGGTCTCCTCTGTCTACAAAAGTCCTGAGAACTTTTGATCTCTCTTAGCCCTGACTGGATTCAGCCCTGTGCACTGGACACTCTGCCTGCATGGCTGTCCTGGTGAGAAACCGCTCTTCCACACCCACTGTCATTGCGTTTCTATAACACCAATCCTTTTAGGCCTACTGTTACTATTCCCTCCCATATCCACACCCCACACAGACTAGTATTTCCCTCCCTATCAGGTCTTCAGAGGACTTTTGTTTCAGCTGCCATCAGACTGAAATTGTCTGAGGCACCCCATGCTCTTTATACTTGCATTCCTTGATTTGAAAAGTGAAATGGGGCTGAGCCCCGGTGGCGTAGTGGTTGTGCGCGGGACTGCGGCCCACTGGGACAGAGGTTCAATTCCAGCGGTGGGGCTGGGCCTCCTACTCCCACCACTGAGAGCAGTGATGCCCCCCCCCAAAAAAAAAAAAAAAAAGAAAAGTGAAATGATGTACTGAAGAAACAATCATTTGCGATATCTAGACACTGTAGTCACAGTGTCAGTACGTGGTAGGCAAAATATTGTTACCTGTCAAGGCTCTCTAGCTGAGACCCTCCCTGTGCTTATTAAAAGGAATGTTGATGTTTGTTAAAGATGTGCTAGGTCAAGGGAGACTTTCTTGTTATTATAAACTGAAGACTCCAGTGCAAATAAAAAAGGCAAAGTCTTCTTGTTGTGTGATTCAGGTCTGTGACTCAATGTCATTTAGTAGCTAGTTAGCTGTCCTTCGTTGTGTCTGTACCTACCCTACATTGTTCCTGGCTCACCTGGGCCCCATCATTCATGCTTTGCTAACCGTGGACTTACTGTGATTTGTCTTTAAGGGCCCTTGCAAAAGTTTCACTGCCTCCCAAAGTCTATTCTTATTCCTACCTGTATCTTTCCTCTCCTTCTCTAAATAGTTATAGGAAAAAGTACCATGTATGAAAGTACCATGTATGATGTATGTTCTGTCCTCCAACCGTCTGCTTTCCTCTTGTTTCATGCTCTATCTTGCAAGGAGCCTCAGTCTCTTGGATGCCGTAAGTGCAGCCTCTTCTTTGGAGTCTGCGGGAAGGAAAAATGGTGAGGATCTCATGCAGCCTCTTTCATGCTGCTGAGCACAGTGTGATGGATGGTTTTTCCCGCTGATGTAAATGCCACTCCTTGTTATTGACAATTACAGTTGCATTGCTCCTAACTTGGTCTTACACCATCATATCAAAATATTACATATACAAATAACAACAAAGCCTTCCTAGTGTAGCATGTATATTTCATGCAATGTGCAATACAATAGAATTCTAGTGTTAAAAGAAAAAGAATTTGGAAAACCACCTGAATTTTGTGGAAGGCTGTGTTTTCTAGAGTTTCCTTTATCTAGAGAGGAGAAAAGCACTTAAGATTTCTTCACTGACTCAATTTATCTATTTCTTTCTTAGGTATCCATTTGACAAACCTTGACAGAGCTCTTACCAGGGCTGGTCACTGAGGAACTCTGGAGGCTCAAGGTGAAGAGAAAGATGTGTTTCTGATCTGGAGAAGGCCATAATTTAGAACAGCAGTTCTCAACCTGTGGGTCATGACCATTTGAGGGATCAATTTCACAGGGGTTGCCCGATTCATAATAGCAGCAAAATTACAGTCATGAAGTAGCAACGAAAATAATTTCATGGTTGGGGGTCACCACAACATGAGGAACCGCATTAAAGAGCCATGGCATTAGGAAGGTTGAGAAACACTGGTTTAGAAAGTACAAAGATGTGAAAATCAAAGAAGACAACTCCCCCCTCCCCCAAACACACTAATGCGGTTATGTACAAAGCACTGTGGGAAGGAACGAGAGAGAGATGTGATTCTGACTAGGCAAGCTGGCAAAGCTAACACAAGAGATGACCTTTGAATTAAGCTTTGAAAAGGAGCCAGACTTGTCAGAGAAAGGGCATATCAGGTAAAGAGCGAATAAAAGCAAAAGCTTTAAAGACCCGAATGTCGGTGCTTTCCAATTGGCCAGTGATTGGAAGTGGGTCTAGTGTAGCCTTGAGTATCAAGGGAGAGGGGCAGGGGATAGACTGGAAAGAGAGGGAGGGGCCGAACTGGGACAAGCCTAGGTACGTGCCTAACAATTGAGAGCTGTTGAAGGTCTGAAATAACACGCACAGCAGAAATGGCCAGTTACCTGCCCCAGTATCTACTCTCCTCTTTTTTTGTGAGAGAACATTGCTATCTAGATGAGCAGTTCAAAGCCACAAGGCACTCCATAGGAGAGATGAGCTTTCTGCTTCTGTAAAGAGCCAGTCTCCTGGATCACCAGGAATTGGAAACTATTCCGTGGCCTTGAGTGTTTTGCTTGTTTGTTTGTGTGTGGCATAGTTGATCTGGACCCACCAGCAGCTCCTGGGAAGGAAGATGAGGCTTTATCTTCCTACTAAGATTTATGGCTTGGTAAGCTCAGTGCTACTCTGCCTTACAGCATCACTGACTTTGAGTGAGACTTAACTCGATGGCAGTGAGTTACCAATTTCCAGAACAAAAGACCATTCTTAGCTTCCCGTGCAACTGTAAATAGCCATATGAGTGTGTTTTGGCCAATGGTTGAAGAAAGATGATTTAAAGGGAGTTAAGTTGCCTAGGAGAGGCTTTTCTTTGGGGGGGAGGTAGGGGGTAGGGGAGAGGCCTATTTGCATTTTCCCTTCTTTTGGTTTGCAACTTAGACAAGATGGCAATTGTCTTGGCAACTCTTTTAGATGACAAAGTTGTCTTGAGAAAGGAAGCCAGAGCTAACAATGACAGCAAAGGACCCATCCACCTGAAATGTCACATTCTTTCTTTCTTTCTTTGGGAGAAAGATAAGACTTTCTCTTCTCATAAAGATTCTCCTTTTTTTAAAAAAGAGAAATAGTAAGTGATTTTATTATTATGAATCATTTTTATTGGGGACACATACCAATCTTACAACAATCCATATATCAATTGTATCAAGCACACTTATACATATGTTGCCATCATCATCATTTTCAAAACATTTTCTTTCTACTTAAGCCCTTGATATTAGCTCCTCTTTATCCCCGCCCTTCCCCATCCTCTCACCCTTGTGAATCCTTGTTCACTTATACATTATTATTTGTGTATCTCACACAGAATTGTCCTCTGTCTCCCTTCAGGGGAGATGTTAATCATCCCCCTTGGTGTATGTTTTGTTATATATCCATCACTGTGATCAGTTACCCCCTTATTCCCCTCCCCTTTATACCTTCCCCCTGCCCTCTTGGTGTCACTACTCTCACTACTGTTCCTGAGGGCACCATTTGTCCTCGATTTTATGTGTTGAGAGCTCTTATCTGTACCAATGTAGTAAGGTCATAAGTCTGATATTAGCCCATATGTCCAAAACTAGTGTATAAAGTATCCTTCCAACTCATGAAGCATGTGCAATGACACCAGGACAATCACAGGCCACTGAGTGCAGAGTCTTATGTGTCTAGCGGCAGTAGAAGCATCTCAACCTTGATGGGAGTCTCTCTGTGGTTTTTCCGGCTTCAGAGGTCTGGTTCCATCAGGTCATGTGGCTTCTCCTCCTGCTCCTCCAGTTACTCAACAGCTGTCATCTTGTCTTGCCAGTTGAGCATCTCCCAACAACTGGGGAGATGGTCTCTCATTTCCATGAAGGAAATATCGTGAGGCTTCCCTAAATTCTCAGAGAAAGCCATACCCACACAAAGGTCCCATTGGCTATCTCTAGATTGACAGGCTAGACTCCACCCTTACATTCCCAGTCATGAAACTGACAAACGAGTACATGACTGCCACAATGCTATTACTGTGTAAGTGTCTGATTTGGTGCTGGCTGCCCCCTAATTTACTATGTTCCCTTATTGGCTCTTTTCCAAGTAATTCTGATGGCAAAGTAGGTTAAGAGTTAGGCTGCTAGCCACAAGGTTGGCAGTTCTAAACAGCAAGTCATTTTGAGGTGAGTTTTTTCTACTCTTATGAAGATTTACGGCTTTGGAAACCTGTGGGGGCATTCCTGGAAGGATCTGTGGATCTGGGGGAAAAGTGTAGAAAGTGCAGGATGCTACTGAATCTTCTAAAGTGGTCTTGAAGCCGCTGGGTATCTGCACCTTTAGGTAGCTGGGACTCACACTTCCAAGTCTCCTGGAATATTCTGGTCTTGAGTCAGGTGAAAGCTGCTGGGTATCCTGCATTTCCATGACTCCTAGAAAAAATTGCTGTCTTGAGACAGCGGACTCCAGACCAGCTCACTCGACAATCTTCTGCTTTGATCTCTGAGAAGCAGCCTATCAGAATGCTTCTAGCTTCCCCACAGTATGGCTAAGATCCTGTAATGTAATTGGACAATAAGATCCTGTAATACAATTGGACGATAGTGTCCTGTAATGCAATTGGATGGTTGGTTCTGTAATGTGATTGGATGATTTAGTCCTGTAGGACAATTGGACAGGTTGGCTCAGTCAGCCACACCTCTTTTACATAATTCAGCCAGTCACACCTCATTTACATAGCCCACAGTATGGTCCTATCATTTTTCATGCTGCAAACCTGTAACCTTATAAGGATGTATTTGGAAACAAGGAAGTATGGGAAAGAAGTTATTTGATTGATTAATTAAAGATATATATGCCTTGTAAAAGCTGTGATAAGTTATCTCTGTGCCATTCAGCCTGGTCTCCGGAGACTGTGTTGGTGAATCCATCTCCCTCACTTCCCTATGTGCCTAAAGGAGGGACGATCCATTCTGTCCAATATGGTTGTCATTTAAGTCAGAAAACACTTGCCAGTGTGGTTTGGTTTTGGTGAGTCCTTTTCTGTTAGCTTCTCTAGTTTTCTGAGAAATTCCGATGCCCTTGAGTAAACCTGGTGCAAGAAGATGTGGGAGCTCTACGTAAGCTTCGGACAGGAAACTGCCTGGTGGAATGAGCTGCCTCTGGACACTTCTTGACAGAGCTAGGTCGATTGATGCATTGAGCAAGAGTTCAGTGCCTTCTTGCTGAAACTGAGTGTTAAATGCTTTGAACACTTGCCCAAGCAGTGCAGAGACCAGCCCAGTCCAAGGGACCTAAGAAGCTGATGGGTCAAAAGGCTAGGGAAACAGGAAACAGAAGCTGAAGAGACAAGGAGCACAGGAAGAACTTTGGGTACCAAAAGGTAGAGCCATGACCTCTGGATTTCAAAAGGTGTGCTGAGTCTTAAAGGGTGGGGCCATGAACTCCTAGATTTCAAAGAGTCATATCTTTTTTAACTTGATTCTGGGGCTGCTGTTGATTAATGCCAGGGAGGCAGGAAGCTATATCAATTGCCTAAAGCTGAGGGGGTGGAGCTGTCATACCCAAGAGACAGAAAAACAGGATCTGCTGGAATGGGATTGACACTCAAACTGACTAGGTTAATGGAGCAAATTTGCCCTCTCGTGCCAGGTAGGTGGAGTTGAAACCTAGGACCCAGGAACTAGAGCATGTGGCCAAGACCAAGAGTATGAAGAGCAGTGTCATTGCCTAGATATTCTTAGTCAGAGGTAGGGAATGTCAGGCCATTGAGCTGAATATGGCTTATGAAATGATGAAATCAATACCAGTTAACATCACTCATCTCATCAAAGACAAACAGCTCCAGCCATTACATTAAAAAAACTACCAAACTCACTTCTATCGATGTAATGTTGGCCATAGTGACCCTATAGGATGGGGTGGAACTGCCCTTTAGGACTCCAAGACACTTAAAAAAAAGATCATTTTAGTGAGGGCTCTTAGAGCTCTTATAACAACCCATGCAACGATTGTACCAAGCATATTTGTACATATGTTGCCATCATTATTTTATAGATATAGTGTTCTATTTGAGCCCTTGGTATCAGCTCCTTTTTTCCCCTTTCACTCCCCCCTTCCACCCTTGTAACCCCTTAATAAATTATAAATTATTATTTTCCTGTTTTAGAGTGACCACTGTCTCCCATCCCCCATGGTTTCTGTTGTTCTCCCATCCCCCTGTGGTGGTGGTGGTGGTGGTTATGTGTCCATCATTGCAATCAGTTACCCCTTTCTATCCTCCTATCCCCACCCTATCCTTTTGGTATTGCTACTCCCATTTCTGTTCTCAAGGTATTTATCTCACCTGAATTCAGTGTGTTGTGAGCTCTTATCTGTATTAATGTATATGCTCCAGTTTAACCAGAACTGAAAGGCAGGACTGGGGTCATGATAGTGGGGGTTGAGGAAGCCTCAAGGAACCAGAGGAAAATTATGTATTTCATCAGTGCTATACTGTGGTCTGGTTGACTCATCCCTTCTCTGTGATTCTTCTGTGAGGGGATGTCCCATTATCTACCGATGGATTTGAGGTCTCTGCTCCGACCCCCCTCATTCTCAACAATGTTTTTGTTTTTGTTTTGTGTCTTTTGATACCTGTTAACTTACTACTATTCACTTAATGTTAATGTTGGTTCCTAGGGACCCTATAGGACAGGCTGAAACTGTCCTGTGGGGGTTCCAAGACTCTCTTTTTTTAAAGATCATTATATTGAAGTTTCTTACAGTTCGTGTCGATACTTCATGATCACACAGGTTGGTGTGCTTCTTCCATGTGTGCTTGTTAATTTTCTGCTAAATGGATGCCCTGTTTAACTTCAAGCCTTTAAGACCTCAGATATTGTATCTGTTGATAGCCAGGCACCATCAGCTTGCTTTACCACAAATGCTTGTGCACCCATTTTGTCTTCAGTGATTGTCCTAGGAGGATTGTGCTAGGATCACAGACTACAAGTTTACTAAAACAAAGTGTTCTTTGGGAGGGAGGGTTTGAGCAGAGACCCAATGCCCTTCCACTGTCTCAATGTATTGCCATATAAATATATGTATATAGGCCAATACCTCTATTTTTACATTTATAAATATTTACATATGTACCAATCTATGTTTATGCCTCTAGAGCTTTCCTCTTACCTGCCCCTTGCCCTGCCATTATGCCAACACCAACTCTATAAGAATAGAAAGCTCTGTCTTTCTCTTTCAGGGCAGCTGGTGGTATTGATCTGTTGATCTTGGGATTAGCCATCTAACTTGTAAGTCGTACACCACCAGGACTTCGTAGAAGTGAGTTAACTAAATGTTTGTATAAATACAGCCCACTAATATGTAGGTTGATAATTTTGAATGGTCTTCAAATGATGCTATAAATAGCCTTTGGTAGAAAAAAAAATCCTCACCATGGTCTAAAAGACCAGAGGATTATCATCAAGGTTTAAGAGCTAAAGTAAAATTTTCTGCTGGGGTTTTCCTTGCTAAGTGCTGACTTATTAGCCCTTCTTTCCCTCAAATTTCTCCTATTTGTAATGAATATGTCTGACTTGTGTTTGTTTGGCCATTGTACAGATAGCTCCTCTTCTGGATTCACAAAGCTCCACTGCCATTGAGTCAAGTATGGTGCATAGTAACAGGATAGAACTGTCCCTGTGGGTTGCCAAGACAGTAGCGATATATGAAGGTAGAAAGCCTCACCGTTCTCCCTGGGAGACAATAACCTTTATCCAGAGCTAACACAGACAGAAAGCCTTCCCTAGAGTTGGTATCCTAAATTTGGACTTCCAGCTCCCTCGAATCTGAAAGGATAAATTTCTGCTTGTTAAGCCATCCATCGGTGATATTTCTCTAGTGATAAATAATGACGTTCTTTATTTTTCATTTGCTGGCGCTGAGGATAAAGGGACCTGCCTAGGACCTCATGGAAGGCTAGTGCCACAGTCTGGGTTATTAGGTCTCTTGACATTAAACATGAAATATTTTGTCCCCAGGGATTTATTATTTTGGGCAGATTGACACACCTGTGTTACATATTCTAAGTTGCTATATGCAGGATTCTGTACCCAAAAGGTGTTTCATAATTGCTCAGTAGGAAATGGAGAAGCCAAAGAACTTAAAGTATTCTGTTCAGTGAACTGAACAACCTCAGCCATTGGGGGAAAGTTTGGGTAATTTTCCAAAGCTTTGGAGGCCTGGCAGGGTTCATGGTGAACGTACAGGACTAAATTGCTTGCTTCTATGAAATGAATTAACTCTCCCAGGGTACCAAGTGGTTAGAGAAAGAAGTAATTCAGTAAATGGTCCTCTCCTGCAGCACAAGAACAAATGTGTGAACACAGGCATGAAAATGACTTCTCAAAAAAACATTCTGCAAGAGACCCATTTGATCAGGGCTGTTGGAATTGTCACTGCAGCCACAGCCAGACAGGCGGCCAGCCCTTGAAAGAGGTGGCTGCCCATGTCCCTCCCTAATCTGCTCCTCTTGAGGACATGGACCCCTTCTTACTTTTATTAGAGACCCTTATGATAGCTAGGGTGGGGAGAGTTGATGTCTGTACCAACAAAGGATGGTTTTCTCACCCAGTCTTCCCTGAGACTGGGAAACCCACGGAAGGACTGGTACTTCTAGAGCCCTTCAGGGGCAAATCTAGATGAAATTAAAGAAGAACCCTGGTTTGTAGTCCCAGCTCTATCCTCAGATGAACTTTTCAGACCTACGAACATTCCCCTGCCTTTTGTTAGACTGCTGAGTTAGGGATTGGAAGTGGAGCTGAGATTTCCACTCACTCATGGACTTTTTCACTAGGGATGCTTCACCTGGATCCACACAACTCAACCAACGTGCCAGTGAGCATACTGAGGCATCCCTGCCTCTCGACAGATAAAATGTCTTATTCCACTTTTTTCCCTGAGTGATGAGGAGTCATCTTTTATTGAAAAGAGCTTATAATGTTTTAACAAAGAATATTCTGGAAAGAGAACTAAAAATATAAAGAAGCATTAAAAAGGACTAAAGTGTGCTCAGAATTGTGTGGGACATCCTAGTGTAAGATTTGTACACATATATGAATGTATCTGTCTCCCTGTTTGTCTCTCCATCTATCTATGTATTTATGTATCTATAATCTATTTATATAGATACCTATAAAACAATAATTCTACAGAGGTGGATATTAAAATATGAATCTACAGATGAGGAACCTGAAGTTAAAAGCATTTGCAAATTTGTCCACGGTCACAATCTACCAAGTAGACTTCATGTAAGGAAGTCCCAGAACCTCAGGTTCAGAACTGTCCTTAAAGTTCATCTGGGCAAACCTTTCCATGTTCCCTAATATCTAATTTGTGGTGTGTCCCTTTAACCTTTTGATTGATATCCTCTGATTGGAAATAATGAAGCATTATTCAAGTGTCTTGGGCTCAAAAATCATAGTCCTAGGCAAGCTCATTCTTGCCTCTTTCATGATTCCTGTTTGTCAATCAGCAGGAGCCTCTTTAGACATGGAGGCCTGAAGGAACTCACTTAGGTGCCTCTAAGAAAAGTGGAGTAGAAAGATGGGGCTTTCTGATCCTATAAAGCGTTACAGTCTTAGAAACAGTCAAAGCATTTGTAAATGCTTTGAACTTCAGGTTCTTCATCTGTAAATTCATTATCTTTAAAAATCCATCTCTATAGAATTGTTGTTAGATAGAGGATAGGTAGATAGATAAATAGATTATAGGTGGATGAGTAGATAGATAGATAGACAGACAGCTATATGGAGAGACAGAGACAGATAAATACACATATGTGCACACACTCCAGTCCTATAGGGGCATGTGATCCAGTGTTGACTTGATGGCAGTAAGGAAAGAAAGAGAAGCCCATTGGCATGCTGGGTTCTACTAACCACAAGGTGAGGTGTTTGAAACCCCCAGCCACTCTGTGGGAGAAAGATGAGACTTTCTAGTCCTGTAAAAATTTAGTCTCAGAAACCCATGGGAGCAGCACAGCCCCATCCCATACGGTCTGTATCATCAGAATTGATTGGATGCAATGGGACAAAGAGAGTTCCTGGGTATGCACACAGTACCCAACAATCTAGACCTCCTTTTCTGTATCTGTGAGACAGAATAGCCATTTTTGTCTTATTTCCCTCATGGAATTATGAAGCAATTGCGAGATGGGAATTGCCAATGTATTTTGCAGAGGTAAAGGCCGGGCCAAGGGAAGGAATAAAGTATGCTGACTTCGCTCAAGAGTAGTTACATTTCGAAGGCCTGTCTGGAGGGCTCTGTAAAGCTGATGCCCCACCCTTAGTAGCGCATTACTAGGGTGAAAGCCAAATGGAGTGAATGCCTGTAGTTTCTTCTTTCTCTCTTCTTTAGGGTTGTCGTTGCCTCCTCTCTATGGTGAGGTTGCCGAGAAAAGGAATCTGCTGTTTGACCAGGGTCTTAAAGGGGAAGCTGATGCAGCCTTCCATGTGGAGAAGGACGCTATTTCTGACATCTCCTCCCGAGGGAAGGAGGAGACTTATCCTCGTGAGAGTAACCACTGGACAGGTCGTGCTTGCTCTCAGGGTAAGTTGTCTGCAGGAAGCCACACTCTGATCTTCTTCCCAGGGATGGAGAGTCCCTGGTCCAGCTTTGCGAGGTGGCAGGTCTGTTCACTTCTGGAGTTCTGCATTTGGAAGTATACTTGCTCACTTCATACTCCCCAGTGAAAGGCTTACTCATAACGCAAATGAGATTTTGCTCCCCATGTGCCTGGTTCCTTTGTCTAATACTGTGAAGTCATTGAACGATGGGGAGCAAAGGGCGCAGTGCCCAACAGCAGACTGCAGTAGGGACTTGATCAAGTTGGGATACGTCGCATTGTTTGTCTTTTAAGATCTGTCCTATTTGGAGTTCGCTCAGCATCTTGGATAGTTATTTTGTCCTCTTTCATGTCGTTAGAATTTTATTCCAAGATTTTCTTATGCTACTTGCTCTGTGTATTTTGTTTTGTTTTTGTTCCTTCCTCTTCCGGCATCTCAATGAGTCATAAGTTATTTAGCTGGATTGTGTCCCTCATGATTCTTAGCCTTCCATCAGACTCCTTTTCTCTTTTGGTTCATTGTTCCTGTTGTAGTTTGTAGTCGATGAATCTGTCTTCAGGCTCACTAATTTGGCTTTCCAATTCTTTGATTCTAGTAGTCTGCTCTTTTAAAGTGTTTTCTAATTCTGTTAGCTTAGCATTCATCTTTCAGATTTCTATTTATGTATTTATTGTTGCTGCTATTTTACAGTTTCAGGTTTTACTATCCAACCTCCAACCCTCCATCGCTCTCTTAATATCTTCCCTCCATCTGTTGGAACTGTCTGAATCTCATTCTTCTGAATTATTTTTCTAGTAACCCCTGCACCTTTCTTTCTTCGGGAAATTCCTTTGGATTTGGGTCTTGATCACTTATCCTTGTTTTTTTTTCATGTGGACCAATATTGATGTTAGGGGTGGGAGGGAGGCTGAGTCAGGGGGTATAGTCTACTTAATTGGTGGTATAGGAGAGGAACAAACCAAAGAGAAGATACAGCAAAGGGAAAGCGGTCGTAAAAAGATCGAAGAGCATATATTTCTAAAAAGGAGCTGTTTGATTGGGATCTTCCTTCAGGCCAGGAGACTTTTGTCTGTGGTGGGCAGGAGTGAAGGCAGCAGCTGTGAGAAGAGCAGGCATCAGGACAGGAGTGGGGCTGGCTCCTGCCAAATGCACCAACCAGGGGAGATCGTGGGCTCCTTATGGGAAAAATCCCCTTCTCCTCCCCCTTTTCTGCCCACTTTCCATTTCTGGGATGTGGAGATTCTGATTGATCAAGTTATTTTCCAAGAGTTCTGGCACCCTGGTTTTTCCTTCCTTGATCTTTCCCTCCTGATTGCTGTGTGTCTAAGCAGTTAGCTTTAATAGGGACCTGACTAGAGTCTGATCATTCCCTTGTACTACAGCACGTGATCATAAACTAGGTGGTGAAAACAACAAAAGAAATGCATTGCTTTACAGTTTTGGAAACCAGAAGTTCAGCATTAAAGTGTTAATCAGGCAATGCTGCCTCTGAGGGCTCTAAGAGAGCAATTCTTCCTTGTCTCTTTCAAACTTCTGGTGCTTCTTGGTATTTCAAGGGGCTCCTATACATGTTAAAGCCAGACAATGTATAAGAAAACTGTAGAAGTATTGATGCATTTGAATGATCATATGGAAAATGCCGTAGTCTGCCAGAAAAAGGAACACATCTGTTTTGGAGGAAGTGCAGGCAGATTATTCCATAGAAACTGGGAGGGCAAGACTTTATCTTACATATTTTATAATTGTTACAAGGAAAAATCAATCCCTGGAAGAGGGCATCATATTTAGTGAAATAGAGGGTCAGCAAAAAGAGGAAGACCTTCAGCAAATGGATTGACACAGGAGCTACGAAATGGGTTTAAGCATAAGAACATCCAGGATGGTGCAGGGCTGGGCAGTGTTTTCTTCTGTTGTACACAGGGTTGTTATGATTTGGAACCAACTTGATAACACCTAACAACAACAAAACCATGCTAGATTGGGTTCTCTAGAGAAACAACACCAATGGTGCTTTTGTGTTTGAATTAACATGTTCACATCGAGAAATGGCCTTCACCATTGTAGAGGTAGGTCAGTCTAGTCTGGTTCAAGTTAGGCTTCTCCTGATTCATGTAGCTGTGGAAGCTGATGAATAGGAAGCAGGATGGTGATGCAGTGTCAGGGAAGGGGGTAGATGGGGGAGCACAGGCTGGTGGACGCAGAAGTGAATTGATCCAAGATCCGTTGAATGAATGACTGTCATTAGTTTGCTGATAGCTCCTGGGACCTGCAAGTCACACAACAGGAGACTGAGGAATCAGACAAAGCTTCAGCAGAAGGCAAAGGCCCAAGAGAACTCAGCTGCCCTCAGTCTCTCTCTGTGATACAAAAGGCCACACCCATGGAGGTACCATTAAACTGTGACCTGATTGATAGGTCGAACTCCACCCTTACCTTCACCCTGGAGTGTTTAGTTGACATAGACTTTAATCATCACAAACACCTCACAAAAAATGTTGTAGCAATTCTCACTAATATTTGGCAAGAATTAGGTAGCCCGATGACAGTAAGCATGAAAGAACATGTCAATCAACAAGATCTCCTATACTTGTCTGTTGGATGTATAGCTTGGTGCAATCATTTTGGCAAATAGTTCAGCATTCTTTTATGAAATTTTATATTCATATGCATTAAAGAGAGAAGAGATCACTTAGAGGACTAAGGTGGGCCTGACTCGAGGTACAGTATTTGATTACTTCATATGCATGTGAAAGATGGACAGTGAATATAAGGATTACTTTCTGGTTTCTGTACAGGTTCTGCATGAACACAATTGGGTGTGTTGGAATTCTAATTTTTTACAGTGTTATCCATAGTTTATGATCCACACAGCTGAATATCTTTGTAGAGTCAATAGAACAAAAGTGAATATCCTTCTGGTATCCTCTGCTTTCAATGAAGACCCCCTGAGATGTCAGTAATGATATCCAGATCATCTTCTCAATTTGCATTAATTTCTGGCAGCTTCTTGTCTATATATGACTGCCAAATTTTACTGGTATGTGGCATAAAGGATACTGTTGGAAAATTTCCTATTGGATTGCTTTTCTTTGGAATGGTCCAGCAGATGGATCTCTTCCAAATTTCTTGTCATAGACTAGTGAATGTTTTCAGTTTTGCATCAGTTTGTTGAAACATTTCACTTGGTATTCTGTCAAATCTGGGAATCTTGATTTTTGCCAATGCCTTCAGTACAGTGTAGACTTCTTTCAATACCATTACTTTTTGATTACATGTTACCTCCTGAAATGGCTGAGTATCGACCAATTCAAGCATGTATTTTGGCTCTTATAGATTTATTTTTATATTTTTCAGCTCTAACCTGAACTTGTGTATAGGCATTTGATGGTCTCTGCCACAGTTGACCATTTGACTTATTTTGGCTGATGATATTTTGCTTCTTCATCACCTTTTCCCACAAATGTATTCATTTTGATTCCTATGCTTTCCATTGGACGTGGTGGTATGCATAGTTGCAATTTATGTTCTTGGAAAAAAGGTATTTTCAAGGGATAAGTCACTAGCCATACAAACTTCTGTTATGCAAAATCTAGCTTTGTTTCTAAGACCAATGCCATGTTTTCCAACTATCGACTCATTCTCTTTATTTCCAATTTTTATATTCCAAGTGCCAGCAATTAGCAATGCATCTTGATTATGTTTTTGATGAATTTCAGACTAAATAAATTGGTTGAATTCTCTAATTTCCTGTCACTCACTTTAGTGGTTTGTGTGTAAATGTAAATAGTAATTGTATTAACTAGGATCCCTTACAGGCATATAGATATTATACTAACACAGGCAGTATTATACTTCAAGGTAGATATGATGAAATATTCTTTCTTTAAAAAATCACTTTATTGGGGGATCATATAGCTGTTATATCCATCCATCCATTGTTTTAAGCACATTTGTACATTTTTTTGCCATCATCATTCTCAAAACATTTTCTTTTCACTTGAGCCCTTGGCATTATCTCCTCATTTTTCCACTTCTTCCCCAACCCTCCTTCCTTCATGAACCCCTGATAATTAATTAATTATTATTATGTCTTCATGTCTTACACTGTCAGATGTCTCCCTTCACCCACTTTTCTGTTGTTTGTCACTCAGAGAGGGAGTTCTATGTAGATCCTTGTGATTGGTTCCCCCTTCCTACCCCACCTTCCCTTTATCCTCCTGGTATCACCACTCTCATCACTGATTCATCTATCTTGATTTCCTTGGGATCATTTTGTGGTGGGGAAGAAGTGTTAAAGAACTAGAGGAAAGTTGTTTCATCATTGCTACACTGCAACTTGACTGGCTTGTCTCCTCCTGTGACCCTTCTGTAAGAGGTTGTCCAGTTATTTACAGATGGACTTTGTGGCTCCACTTGGCACTCCCTCTCAATCACAATGATATGATTTTTTTGTTCTTTGATGCCTGATCCTATGGCTACCTCATGATCTATACAGACTGATATGCTTCTTCCATGTGGGATTTTTTGCTTCTCAGCCAGATGGCAGCTTGTTTATCTTTAAAGCCTTGAAGACCCCTGGCATTATATCTTGGAAGGCAGCTATGCTCACCACTATATCACAAATGTGACATTATACTTTTTTTTTTATGGCATCACTGCTCTGGTAGGAATAGGAAGCCCAGCCTTGCTCCTAGAGAGCTGCTGCTGGATTTGAAGTGTCAACCCTGTGGGCCACAGTCCTGCACACAATCATTAGGCCACTAGGGCTCAGTCTGACCTTATACTTTCGATAGCTACACACCGTCAGCTTTCTTCACCACATTTGCTTTGTCTTCAGTGATCCTGTCGGGAAGGTGAGCATCATGGAATGCCAGTTTAATAGAACAAAGTGTTCTTGCCTTGAGGGAATACTTGAGTAGAGGCCCAGTGTCCATTTGCTACCTTGATACTAAACCGATAAACATATGCACATAGATCTATTTCCCCATTGTCATATATACATGCCTATATTTAGACCTCTATAGATGCCCATTGCCTCCTAGTTCCTTCCTCTATTTCCTTTTACTTTCCTCTTGCCCCACTATCATGTTCAGCTTTCATTTGGGTTTTAGTAATTCCTTTCAGTTACAGTGCCCTTGACCAAGCCCTACTAGGCCTCCTACACCCTCCTTGTTATTGATTTTGGATCACTTGTTGTTTCCTTGTCCCTGGGGTGTTAACACCCAATTCCCTTCCCCTGACTCTCCTTGTCTCATGTCCCCTTGGAACTGTTGGTCCTGTTGTTTTCTCCTCCACGTATTTTATCCCACCCATCTTATTTAGATAGACCTGCAGAGACAACAAGATGCACAAAAACCAAGACAGAACAAAAAAAGCAACAAAAGAAAAGAAAACAACAACAAAAACCAACAACAAAAAAGAAAAACCTTTAAATAGTTCAAGATCTGTTTGTTGAACTTTAGGAGTGTTTCCTGGTTAAATCTGATGGGGTGCTATGCTCTGGCCCCCCAGTCTATTTTTGGTATTCCCTGGGGACTTTATGCTCTGTTTCCCTTGCTGTTCTCTGGCACATCCTTAGTGTTCCGCCTCAGTGTGGTGGGGTCAAATTGGGTACAATTCCTGCAATTGAGTGTTGTCTCCCGTAGCGCTATGGGTCAGTGAGGGATCTTATGTCTTGTAGTGGGGCCAGCCCTATGTTCCTCTCTGAGTTCTGCCTGCTCTGAGCGGGAATATTGTCTTCAGGGCTTGGTGGGCCAGGATGTGTTCCACTCTCTCTCTCTTCATTTGCAACTGTGTGCTCTGATCAGATATCTCCCTCTCCCTGAGTTGTAGTTTCAGTGCTGCCATTTGAAGTGAATATTTCTGCGGAGAGGGCAGACTATCCATATAGCTGGATTTGGGGCCAGCCCCTCAGACCTCTATATTTGTTCCCTGTTTCACGTCAGTGTGTTGCATTCACATCTTGGAGCACTGGGTTGAAGTCTGGTTCCTCTCTCCCTGTGAAACTATAAACTATACACTCCCCTTGGGTGGGTTAGTGTCCCGTTTCCCTGCTACTCATGTCTTTACCACCACCCCCAACCTTTTTGTTGGCTACCATGTGTTTTCCTGGATTTGGTCTGGCCCCTGAGGTAGTACCTGGGCCTCACTCCAGAAATGTTTGTACATAGTAACTTTTTCCTTATGTCTTTTTTGCAAAATGTTCTTTTTGATGAAGAACGTGACACCATTCCTCTTGAATTTGTCATTCATTGCATAGTAAACCATGTGATTTTCTAATTCAAATTGGTCAATACCAGTTCCTTTCAGTACACTAGCGCATAGGGTATCAATCTTTATTCATTCCATTTTATTTTTAGTACCTTCAAATTTTCTTAGATTTATAATCTATACTTCTTTCCAGTTATTCATGGATGCTTGCAGATGTTTCTACTCATTCTGAATTATGCTACACTGGAAAATGAAGGGTCTGAAAGTAGCTTCATCTCTTTCAGTAAGGCCAATTCTGCTTTGTGAGAACAGTGTGCCTTCCAACCTAAGGGGTTCATCTTTTAACACTATATCAAACAATGATCCAATGCTATTCATAAGGTTTTCCATGACAAAACCCTCAGAAGTGGTTTGTCAATTCTTTGTTCATAGTCTGTTCTTAGTTTGGAAGCTCTGCTATTACAACAAGGCTGATGACCCTTCTAGCATCATAGCAACATGCAAGTCACCACTGTACAATAAAACAAGCAGCGGGAAGTGAATATAAGATCTATAAATTGTGCTATTACTACAGAGTAGAATATTATGCAGTCATAGTAGCAGATGAACTACAGCCACACTCTAATATAGTGTATGCATATACCATATTATGTATGTTAACCCACTGCCTCTGGTCATAGTAGCATTCTGACCCACTGTGATCTTATAGAATTACCCCATAGGGTTTCCAAAGGTGTAGATCTTTACAGAAGCAGAATACTTTAAATATATGCCCTCTTCTAGTGATTAGTCTTTCCTGATGAAGTGTTCAAGGTAGTTGAGTCAAAGTTTCATCAGCTTCTGGATATATTTCTTCTATGATAGCAGAATACAGCATATGTGTGTACATATGAAATATTCAGTGAAAAATTAAAACCCAGAAGAATATAATTTAATATGTGAGAATTAACTGGAAATAAGCAAAACTGCTAACTTTAAAAAATCAAGATAGTAATGGATACATGGTATCCATTAGATAGAATGAAGAAGAATAATCAGAGAGCAAGTACATGTTATTGCTCTGTCTCTTTTAAAGTGATTTAAGGTGATTCATTATATCATAAAATTATAATCAGTTATAAAATAATTAAAGGAAAACCATTGTGGTAGTTACATAGTTTTATGTCAACTTGATAAATAAGTGTAGAGGTGAAGTCTAGCTTGTCAATCAGATGATGCTTCCTTGTGGGTGTGACCTTCTTAAGTGTTTTCTGAGAATGTCTTCTCTTTTTCCTTGGACACATTCTCTCTCTGTTGCACATTCCTGTTGACATTGCTGGAAGCTGTGGCCCTCGAACTGGAGGAGACCTGTGCCAGCCTAGAATGCTTCCACCACCACTGTATCCACAAGACTTTTCACCCACCAGCCCGTGATCTTCCTGCATTAGGGATCATTGCATGTGCTGTTTGAGTCTAAAGAAGACTCTATGGGCTAATAATAGACTATGGATTTGATTTGGACTGGGCTGAGATGTTTCCTCAATGTACAATTGCTCTTTGATATACAATTGCCCTCTCTTACACACATGAATGTCTCTGGATTTATTTCCCTAGTCAACCCAGACTAACATAACCATGCATGAGAATGTGTATGCACTAAGGCTTAGATAAAAAAGAAAACAAAATGATACAAGTGCCAGTTGATAAGAAATGTAGCAAGACTTCCACACTGGGAGGTGAGGTTTCTTTCTGATGATAGGTCAGTATTCTTGATCTGTATCAGGCCTGTATTGTATTAGGCCTTTGTATATGATATTGTCATATTTATTATATAGCCTCTGCAAGTGCTGCAAATTGCTTGGTATATAACAGCAATGAGGAGTCCCAATCCTAGTAGCTCTCTTCATGTACCTGTGACATCAGGGTAGATCATCATGGAGGTCTGGGAATGATTTGTGTCTTTTTAGCTCAGGCATTTCATCCTTTGGAGGGAAATATTGTCCAGACATGTTTATTTTGCTCCAGGGTGATGCTTCCTTGTTGGGATGAATCAGAACCATGCAGCTCCACACTCTGTTGTGATTCAGCATATGGCTGGTGAGCTGTCCTGAAGGCTAGATCTGCTCTTTCAGGGAGAGAGAGAGAGAGAGAGAGAGAGAGAGAGAGAGAGAGAGAGAGAGAGAGAGAGAGAGATCTGAAAGAGCAGATCTCTGTGCACCAGCCCAGGTAGGGCATGAAGGGAAGTGCACAGCCACTTGCAGAGGAGAAAACTGTCATCAGGATGAATTACTGGGACCATTTCCATTTGGGAGCACATTAGTTTCCATAAAGGGACAACCAGTTCCTCCCTGAAGGGCTCCAGTGGGAAAATAACCACCTCTCCTCCTGAACTGGTTTGGTGACTAATCACTTTTGATAAGAAAAGAGCCAAGCTACTGTCTGTTGCCAAGTCCCGGCCAGGTGGGTCGTGATGGGAGGTTAGACTTTCTGTTTGTCCCTGGAGCCTAGGATTTCAGGATGAGATGGAATGGAGTTATCTGTAGGAACAGGTGCGATTGTTTAATGACATAAAAAATTACTCTCCATCTCCAGAGGAGAAGATAGAGAGCTGTTATCATTATTATTTTTGATTTACAAAAAAAAGCAAGTCATAAAGCCCCAGGGCCACTTAGCTAATGGACACCTAATTCCCCTGACACTCTCTACTGCATCAGGTCATGGGCATGAGAGCCAGCTCTCTGCTCCTCTCCTGGCATTGCTCTGGCTAAAACCAACACAGCAGACTAGACTGCTCCAAACAATGAATGTGCTAAGGTCAACTCACTCCCAGCTCTTTATGACCTGGCCTTTCAGAGTTATTTTTACAGCAGCCAATTGGAATTTGCCAGCAAAAAAGAAAAGCATATGCACTTGAGAAGATAGAACGATGTTGCTAATCATTTATCCCACCAAAGGAGCTTGGGTGGCATAAGAAGGTTGTGTTTGGCTGCGATGTGAAGGGTTGACACTTCAAATCCACTCAATGGCTCTAAGAAAGAGAGGCCTGGTGAACCGCTTGATTACAGTGAAGCACACCCTATGAAACAATGCTACTCTGTAACTTAAGTCTCACTGGGAATTGGAAGGGGACTGACAGCAATAGGTCTGGTCTTAGTTTCAATTTTTCGTAGTCACAACAGGGACTGGAAATACAGTGGCCTCTTCTCCCAATAAATAAGACCACTTACTTGGCCTTTGTGATAGGTAGGTTTATTATGCCAACCTGCCCAATAGTAACATATGGGATTAATAAGGTCGCAGTTTGATTGGAGGCAACATATCCCTCATTTGAATGTCCTACTTCAACCTATTGACATGACCAAATGACATGAAAGGCCTCCAATTTTGAGTGGTGCCCACAACAAGAAAATGCTCTGCAACAGGTTCAGTCTTCCATGCAAGCTGATTTGCCACTGGGACCACATGATCCAGCTGACCCAATGGTGCTAGAGGTTTCAGTTGTAGATAAAGATGCAGTGTGGAGTCTTTGATAAACCTCTATTGGTGAATCACAATGTAGACCACCCAGATTTTGGAGTAAAGTCCTACCATACTCTGCAGAAAAACAACTGTTGGCATGTTACTAGGCTTTGGTGGAGACTGCATGCCTCACCACGGACCACCAAGTCATTATGAGGCCTGAGCTGCCCAGCATGAACAGGGTATTATTTCACCCACAGAGTCATAAAGTTGGACATGCGCAGCAGCACTCCATTGTTATATGGAAGCAATATATACAAGACCGGGCTACGGCAGGACCTGCAGGTACAAGTAAGCTGCATGAAGAAGTGGTCCAAATGCCCACAGTCCCCACTTCAGTCACACCTTCTCTCTCCTAATCTATACCTATGCCCTCCAGGGGAGTTCCTTATGATAATTTAACTGAAGAACAGAAAAAGTCATGCTTGGTTCATGGACGGCTCACACAACATGCAGGTGCCACTTGTAAGTGGACAGCAGCAGGACACACATTTTCTGTGATTTCCCTAAAGGACAGTAGTGCAGGGAAATTCTCCCAATTGGCAGAACTCTGAGCAGTGTACCTGGATGTTCAGTTTTCCTGCAAGGAGAAATGGTCAGATGTGAGACTGTATTCATGGGCTGTGACTCATGGTTTGACTGGATGGGAAGGGAATTGGAATTGGAAGGACCATGATTAGAAAATTGGATGGCCCTCTCTGAATGGGCCAAGACAGTAAAGAAAATCATGTCTCATGTAAACGCTCCCCAAAGGGTTACCCCTGAAGAGGAGGACTTTAACACTCAAGTGGATAACATGACACACAATGTAGAGACTAGTCCTCCTCTTTCCTCTGTCCATCCTATCATTGCCCAATGGGAGCATGAACAAAGTGGACACGGTGGCAGGGATGGTGGTTTTGCATGGGCACAACAACATGGACTTCCACTCACTGAGGTTGACTTGACCACTGCTACTGCTGAGTGCCCCATCTGCCAGCAGCAGGAGGCGATATTGAGTCTAAGATGTGATTCCTCGGGGAGATCAACTTGGTGGCAGATTGATTACATAGGATGACTTCCGTCAAGGAGGGGCAGCATTTTGTTCTTACTGGAATAGACAACTACTCTGCATATGGATTTGCCTTCTCTGCATGCAGTGCTTCTGCCAAAACTACCGTTTGCAGACTTACAGAATGCCTTATCTCCTCGCATGGCATCCTACATTGCATTGCTTCATATCAAGGAACTCACTTCAAAGCAAATGAAGTGCAGCAATGGGACCATGTCCATTGAAATCCACTAGTTGTATCATGTTCCTCATCATGGAGCAGCTGTCTTGATAGAATAATGGCTTCCTAAAGACACAATTACAGTGCCAGTTAGGTGACAATAACTTGTGGAGCTGGGACAATGTTCTCCGGGAGGTTGTATACACTCCAAACTAGCAGCCAACATATGATTTGGTATCTCCAATATCCAGGATTCATGGGTCCAGGAACCAAAGGGTGGAAGCTGGAGTGGCACCGCTCACTATTACTCCCAGTGATCCACTTGCAGCATTTTTGCTTCCTGTCCCAGCAATCCTGTCAACGTCAAGCCTGGAGGAACTCTCCCACCTGGAAACACAGCATTTATCCCATTGCCTCCTTCTCATTTTGGGCTCTTTGTGCCTTTGGATCAACAGGTCAGGAAGGGTGTTACTGTACTGAGTGGTGTGGTTGATCCTGATAACCAAGGAGAAATTGGATTTGTGTTACATAATGGAGGTAAAGAAGAGTATGTCTGGAATCCAGGAGATCCCATAGGCGGTCTCTTTGTACTTCCATGTCCTGTGATTAAAGTAAATGGTAAGCTACAGCAATCCAATCCTGACAGGATGTCTAATGACCCAGACCCCTGGGGAATGAAGGTCTGGGTCACCCCATCAGACAAAGAACCATGACCAGCTGAGGTACAGTCCAAAGGCAAAGCTTGTGCAGAATAGGTAGTAGAAAATAGTCCTACCTATCAATTACAGCCACATGACTGATTGCAAAAGCAAGGTTTGTGGTTGTCAATTTATGTTCTTTATATGTGCTTATTAAATAGCTTTTCTTTGTTTATGTGTGATGTACCAGATACAACTAGATTCTGTGTGTTTTTATCTGTATGTATGATATTAAGAGTAAGTGTGATTTCATTAATATCTGAAAATTATATGTGGCTAAAAAATTGTGTACAGGTGCAAAGTTGGCAAGAGGTAGACTGTGATAGGTAGGTTTACTTTGCCAGCCTATCCAGTAGGAACATGTGGAATTAATAAGGTCACAGTTTGATTGGAGGGAAAAGAGATAAATGGCTCGACAAGGCCTTCCTCTCTCCCTCTTGCTCTCTAGTGATCAGAGCAGCATGCGACTGCTTTAACTTGTGAGATAAAGCCTCAAATTGTGTGCTATATTGCCTGTGGGACAAGTCAACCCATGGACCATGTAGTTAGAGCTTGCGGTTCCTTTGAAACCTGCTTCACCACACTACTGGTGTATGGCTCACTCGAGGTTGAGGCTGGTGGGTCTTGTAGTCCTGCATTGCTTGAGTTTGATATCTTATCTGGGCTCACTTTGCTAAGCTCTTGAGCTGCTGTCTATTGGTGACTCACCCTGCTGTTTGCTGCCTGTGGATGGACGGTGCCTACATGGCCTGAGGGAAGACTCAGCTATCTGCTTTCTTGACTTTGGGCCCAGCAGTCCTCATGAGTTGAAGGACTTCCAGTATATTAACTGTTCCTCAGAAATGAGTTGAACTGAGTCCTCTGTATTGCTGTGTAAACTAATTAACTGTTATATTTCTTCATGCTGCATAAATCTATCTACCTATCTATCTATTTATCTATTCTATCTATCTAATCTCAAATGTCCTGGTCTTGTTTCTCTAGAGAACCCTACCTAACACAGCCTCTGAAGAGTCATTGCTTTTATGTAATGGATTCTGTATACATGCCCACATCCTCTTTTCCAACTTCCTGTCTTGAAATTCTTTTTCTTCTACACACCCCACATCAGATGCTGCCTCCCCTTTGGCACATTATTTTGCCTATTTGGAATTCCTAACAGCAAAAATCAGAATTTTCCAACAACAGGAAAAAAGATCTACTTAAAAAGATAGAACTCTGTTGCTACTCAATCACTAAATGGCTGCTAACTGAAAGGCTGACAGTGTTCAAAGTATTCTAGACCTAAAATCTAAACTATATCTCCTTCAGCAGTCTCCTCCTATCCTGTCTTCTCTGTTGTACTGTGCCAACTTTCCCATTTGGAAGGACAGGGGATGAGGTCATGGGAGATGAGGAATGTCAAGTGTTTAGCAGGTTAGCAGAGTTAACAGGGTAGTGGTTAGAGGAGTATTTGTTCCTTCTCAGCCCTGCACAAGGCCTTGGTACAAAGTAACCCCAAACCAACCAATAGCAATCGAGTCAATTCTGACTCATAGACACCCCGTGGGACACAGTAGAACTGTTCACTAGGACGTCTGAGGCGGTGCATCTTTACAGGAGGAGCCAGTCTCTCCATTCTCCCTGGGAGCAGCTGGTGGGTTGAACTGCAGAGCTTGCGGTTAGCAGTCCCACGTGAAACCCTCTATGTCACCAGAGTTCCGTGGATACCAGGAAGGAGGAACTTCGATTTTCATCGAATACACATGGAACACATATCACAGGATATGCACTCAATGGGACTTGTGAATGGTTTGTTATGAGTGGGGACCGGTACTGGGATGTCCATTATGTGATGGACTTGATGTGATTTGAGTTTCTTAGTGTCTTAGTTATGTAGCTCCGTCAATCACAGGAACAATTTCAAGGATGGGGCGGGACCACGCCGTGTTCTGCTTCACACAACATCGCTAGGAGGGAGAACGGACCGGATGACACCTAGCCACCACAACATAACAGAAATACAAGAGAGAGGCTGTAACAGTAAAAACCAGAAACGGAGGCTAGAAGTCTGCGTTCAGGGCACCCGCTCTGAAGGCAGGCTCTTCTCTCTCTCTGGTGGCTGGGTGGGGTGGTGGGGTTGGGGGTGTCCTTGTCGCTAGTCATCTCCTTCTCTTTGCTCCGTGGTGAGCTTCACGAGGCATGGCATCCGTCTT
>PVJH01022376.1:8702-36870 GCA_004026705.1 Nesogale talazaci | reverse complement strand
CCCCCCCCCCCCCCCACCGCCTCTCCATAGTCTATTCCAGGGGGTGGTTGTTTGTGAAGGGAGACAAAAGGAGGGGACACCCCCCCCCCAATGGTGAGGGCCTCGAGGAGGAATTTCCAGTGTGGAGAGGGGCTTGTCCTGCTGAAGTCTGGCCAGTCAGAAGGTGTCCTAAAACTTGAAACATCAGCTGGTCTCTTTCATCTCTGTCTAGTCCCATGAGTCCTTCAAAGGGACCATCGTCCTCAGCGGCTGAAAGAGAGATGACACGCTGAAAGATGAGGTAGGTTGGTGCTGCACCACACGGGGTCGATCAGCCTGATGGTAGCCTTGGAGATGGTGGAAGGGGGTCACGAACCCAGGGATGCAGGCAGCCTCTGGAAGCTGGAGAAGACCGGAAAAGGGGTTCTCACCTAGATCAGTGGTCCTCCACCTTCCTTAGGCCGCCACCCTTTCATGCACTTCCTCATGTGGTGATGACCCCCCAGCCATACCATTCTTTTCATTTATACTTCATCACTGTCATTTTGCTACTGTGACGAATCGGGCAACTCCTGTGAAAGGGTCGTTCAACCCCTAAAGGGGTCTCAGCCCACAGGATGAGAGCCACTGACCCAGAGGCTCCCTAAAGGACCCCTGCTGACACCTTGCTTTTCCTGAGAGCCACAGGGGCTGGCTGGCCTCCCTGGCTGTGAAGTGCTGGGTTTGTCTTGCTTCGTTCGGTTGCTGGGCTTGTGGTTTTGTGAGACGGCAGCCATAGAAAGTCTCCCGGTTTTGCCAAGTTTCCTGAACGCTGGAGAAAGCATGATGCCAGGGAAAGGGCGTGTCCGAATCGCCACAGTGCTTGTCGGTTCACACAGGCGGTGTAGACAATGTCTCATGTCCCCGTGATCCGATGTCCGATGGCTGCAGTCCCCGTGGGGCTAGACGTCATTCAGCACAAAGTCTGGCACGGGCGCCCTGGTGAGAGGGGAGCCATCGCGGCAGCACGGAGGGGCTCTGCAGGTCTCTGAATCCGAGTTCCACCGATGACTTGCCCGGGGCCCTCCTTGGCCAGTGACCACTGATGCAGCAAGCAGAGCTGAGATGGGCTTGGAGTATGACAAACGAGTTCATCTCAGATCAGAAAGCCAGCAAGCAAAGCAGAAAGCAAAAGCTTTCTGTCGTCTGGATGACAAACCCGAGACCGAGACCAGCAAATGATGACGCCAAACCACAGGAAGAAGCTTGGTAAAGGTGGATACGACTAGCCAGCGGGTCTCGAACACTTAGAGTCCAAAAACGTTAATGATAGATGGACAGGAGGGAAGGAATCCTGGCTTACCAAATAGGACTCCAGCCCCTTGACTGAATACGTTAACACTGTGCCAATCTCTTGGAAGGGGGCAAACCCCTGCAGCTGCCGACAATGCAGCTTTAGCCCCCTGGAACTGATATCAAGTTCTGACCGGCTGATTGGAATAGCCAAGTAGACAACTGGTCCATAGACTAGCCAAGATCCAGTAGGGTGGGGTCTGGTTTGGAAGTCAGAAATGATGTAAATGAACCAAATTCTCATTCTCAAGAACTGGGGGGAAATAAGGAGAGGATCACTCAGCAGAGAGCAAGAGAGAAAGAGACTTTCCAGAGTGTTTCCTCCATTCCTTAGCTGATGGTGCCCCGCCCTCCTGCCAGGGATCGTGAACCTGATTATCACGTGGAGATCAGGGGTTCCTGCCTGCCACCTGATGCTGCCTGCCCAGTGATTCTACACAGACAGACAACTGTGGTCACTATAACCTGCACAGAACAGCGCCATCGCTCTGATGCCCCTCAGAAGGGGAGGGCTAGCTCACTCACCAGACAAGCCATGTAAAACCGTGGAGACGTGTTGTCTTAGCAGGAGGGAAGGGGTCTGGAGCCTGCTGTGATGAGGCGTGCAGCGTGTCCCGCTAACCTTCCTTTTACCAGGGGCTCAGGTCATCTCCCTGGCTCTCTTCCCTTTCTCTTTTTTTAAGAGTTAATGGTCCCATCGACTCTGAAACCAGATGGTGCCCAGCTTTGATGCTCAGTTGTGCTAATCACACTCACAATAGAGAGACCCTGAATGGGGAGACATTATCTAACAGAACCCCCAAATTCCTACATACATTTTTTTAAAAAGACGCTGGATCATTGAGACTTGAGGATTCCCTCAGACCAACGCCCTGAAATAGTCTTCAAACCTGGAACCAAAACGAAACCCAAGGCCACTTTGTGGAACAGAATGAACCAAATAGTGTCGGATAGAAATAGTCACTCAGACAACCTGTGCTCCTTTAGGAAGCTCATCCCTCTGAGACCAGAGGGTCAACAATTACTTAAGAACAAAGCAGAGAAAAGAGATGAATGGAAAGGAAATAATGAGCGCATTCGTCATCGTGGTGAGGGATCGAGACAATGCCACTGAACAACTTGCGTAAACCTTGCTGAATGGCCACCTCACCGGCTCGGTGAGCTTCTGCTGACTTGTGACCCGCTGCTCCCTTGAAGAAGCCATGGCAGGGCCACATGAGTCGATGAGTGGGTCTGGGCCTCGCGTGGATGAGCCTGACAGACACTGTCAACACCTCCTCTGCATGCCCTGGTCTCCCCTCCACTGTGCACATCAGCCAGGCTTCCACACCTCTACTTTCATGTTTCTCTCTTGACCCATGGCCAACCCTGGTGAGGGCCCACATAGCAGCCAGGGGTGGGTCCCCCCACGTGGCAGGCCCGACCATGTTTGTGGGAGAATCAATGCTCCCCCCACCCCTTCCCTGCAAAGCAGCTCTCAACAAAATGACTGGTGGGGCCTGGTGGAGAAAGACCAAGTCCCTCATCTAACCTGAGAAGCCAAGGATATCAGCAATCGTCCCTCTCTGATGCCTGGTCTTCATAGAAACGACTTTAGCCTGTCCCTCTCTGCCCCCCCTCCCCTTTACTGCCCTGGTGGGAGGAGGAAGCCCAGCCTAGCTCCTAGAGAGCTGCTGCTGGATTTGAACTGGTCAACCCTGTGGGCCCCAGTCCCACACACAACCACCGCGCCACCAGGGCTCAGCGAGTCTGTGCTTCTTGAGAACAATATTTGCTGATAGGTTTTAGGAAATAGTCTTCATTGTACATCAGCGATTTTCCTCTTTTTCTGGTATAGTCAGAGTCTTTATAGGAATGTATTGAATTATGCTGTTATATATTCAATATGGAACTTTTCTTTTTTTCTATAAAATTTCTCTTTCTTCTTTTCCTTGACGAGTATAAATGACATGACAGGTCATCACCTTGTGAGAAAGACCAGGCTTTCCGTTCCGTAGCTGTGAGCCTCCAAAACCCACAAGAGTTCGCTGTGAGTCAGCACTGACTCGATGGCCGTGCGTTTTGAAATAAGAGACAGAAATTATTACTCAAGATTAGACAAACTTCAGCGGTGAGGCCCTGGTGTGTGTTTTTCCCAAAAGTTGATCTCTCATCAGTGTTCCAGTCTTCTCAAGAGTAAATTGAACTATCAAGCTTTTCTCTTTCTCTGGGGGCAAGTTTAGTCATTTTGAAATGTATTCATAACCTGCCCTCATTATTTCCTGATTTCTTTTTTTTCTTTCTTGTTTTTTTTTTTGGCATCACTGCTCTCAGGTGGTGGGAGTAGGAGGCCCAGCCCCACTGCTGGAATTGAACCTCCATCCCATCGGGCCACAGTCCTGTGCACAACCACTACGCCACCTGGACTCAGCCTTTTTTTTTTTTTTCCTGATTTCTTTTGACTTATCTGTTTTCTTGTTCTTTTTGTGTTTGTTTGTTTTTTGGGGGGGCATCACTGCCCTCTGGTGGTGGGAGTAGGAGGTCCAGCCTTTGCTCCTGTGGAGCTGGAATTGAACCTCCATCCCAGTGGGCTGCAGTCCCGGGCACAACCACTACGCCACCGGGGCTCAGCCGTGTTTTCTTGTTGTTAAAAAAAATAAATAAATTCTTGTGCCACATACTGTCTCTATTTTTTATTTTATTTATTTATTTTGTGGCATCACTGCCCTGGTGGGAGTAGGAGGCCCAGTCTTGCTCCTGGAGAGCTGCTGCTGCTGTTTCTCTTTTTTAAAAGCTTGATATCACTGTGGAAACTCAGTGAAATAACATCTAGGGGCTGAGCCCTGTGGCATAAGTGGTTGAGTGCGGGACTGCGGCCCGTGGGCTTGGCGGTTCAAATCCAGCGGCAGCTCTCAGGAGCCACGACCACCGGAAGGCAGTGATGCCCCCAAAAAACAACAACAACAAAAAAGAAATAACATCTGACATGGGATAATTAAGGGTGTTTAAGGTACTACATAGTCTTTGCTTTTTTCACTTAGCAATTGATTTTGGGGACACAGTGATCATTTTCTTTCCTTAAGCAGCTTTCTTCCATTGCAATTTACGTAAAGTTTGCTGCCCCTCTTAAATGTACAATCCTACGCATTTTGACAGAGGTATTCACTCTGTAACCAAGATAGAGACCATTTCGATCACCCCTAAAGCTCCTTCTACTCCTTTGAAGGCAGTCTTTATTCCCCCCAAACCCCACCCCCGCCACATCCACACCCCTCCCGACGCCCTAGCCAGACTCCAATCTGTAAGATAAATTACATTTGTTTGATATCAATCTTGCCCCTGCTTTCAGTTTATTTGCCTGATATTCTTGCCCACATTTTTGAGTCTTTAGCACTTTAAGTAGTCCTTTTAAGTAATTTGTTCTTGGGTTTGATCTTTGTTTTTGTTTTGTTTTTCTTGGGTTTGATTTAATGGAAGCTATCAGTTCAGTCATGTTTACTGCTACCTGCAATGTCTTTACTGCTATTATTTCCATCCTACTTGTTTTTTAATGTATTAAATATCATTGTTCGCTCTTCTCTATCATTGCTTGGGCTGAACGAATTGCGATTCATTCCATTTCCCCCCTTGTTAATTTGGAGTTTGCCATTCTATTAATAGTCGCCCTTCTTTTCCGACTCTTGTAAGTGGACTCATAAAGCTCTTCCAGCACGTGAAACAAAATACCAACGGCTCCCTCCAGTACCCTAATTATCTTCGACTTCCTCCCACCCAAATAAGATGAGCTCTTCAGATTACTTTAACTTCCCTCCTGCCCTCCCTTTCCCTCCTCCAGTCCCCGTCCCCCCAGATTTCTGGAACCACTCTACTGCAGCCGGACTCCTGAGTTTTATTGGGATCCTTTAGTTCTCACTAATATATCCTTTGCACAGTGTTTTATCTGCTTCACGAGGCCTCACTGGGCACTCAGAAGTTATAAATATATGGATAAATATATATAGCTCACGGTCTGTTGCTCTTCGCTGCATTTTCCTGTCTTCTTCTTACCCCATCTTAAGTCTCTGCTCTGTGCACTTGTTTCCTTAGCACCTTTCAATCAAAATATCTCCCAGATATATTCAGACTGTCAGCTCTTTCTCCAGTGGACTGAGCCACGGAGTTCTTGTTTATCACTGAGACCCTGGGTCTGGGGGTCCCGGTTTTCACGTCACTCACCCGCCTACCTGCATCCACTGTGTTCTTGCTTAGCTCCCAGAGTTTCAGGAGAGAAGAAAGAGTTTTCTTCTTGGAAATGTGGGACATTTCCTACTTACACTTCCAGACCTGGTGGTTACATATTAGGCTGCTAACCACAAGGTCAGCAGTTTGAAACCCTCAGGAGAAAGATCAGGCTCCCTATTCCAGGAAAGTGTTACAGTCTCAGAAACACATGGGCAGTTTTACCTGCCCTGCAGTGAGAATTGATAGGAGAGTAGTGATAAATACTTAGAGTTTAGGAATGTTTAGCTGTACACAGTTAAGTATTATTTCCTACCAATCCAGCCTGAAACGTAGGTCTTTCTTCAGCTCAAGGAAATCTCATTTATTATTTATTATTGCTTATCTCCTAGGTTTTTTAACTCTAATAAATCACCTAGGGGGCTCTCACAGCTCTTTTAGCAATCTGTACATCAATTGTACAGAGCGCATCTGTACATATGTTACATCATTATTTCCAAAACTTTTCCTGGCTCTTTCTTCTCCTGAAACCCATGGTATTTGCAAGTCAAATCTCTCTCACCACTGATTCACATTTCTATTTTTTGTGATGTTTTGCAATACATTTTCTATTTAAGTTTTTACTTTAAGTTTCGGTAATAATCATCCTCTAATTTGATCTACGGGATACTTGAAGCGCTGAGACCACATTTTATAGCTCGGTCAGCTTCACACATAATCCCCCAGGCAGGCTTTCCTCATTTCCATCAGGGGTTCTTCTGTCCCAACCCATAGCCCTCTCTGCTCTGTGGTCTTCTTGCAATTCCCTGGCTACTGGATGGGGAGACTCCATCCACCTGCTAGTGTTCCGGAGGCTCAGGGAGGCCCGGCAAAGTCAGCGATGAAGCAGGCTGGTTCTGAAAGTCCTTGCTCTTGGTTCTAAAATAGTTGTTCAAAATCTTGGTTGGAGGAAATCCTCTCTGCCAAGAGCCCAACAGGTCCCAAGCAGAACTCTCTTTCTGTAGCTGGGAGAGGTCAGATGGGGTGTGGAAGGGAACATCTCATTGGGGTCGCCGTATACCCCAAATCTCTTCAGCCTGGCTAGTCTGTCTTACTGGCAGATACAGGGATAGTATCTGTCAGAAGATTTAGGGGTCACTCATGGTCGTTAATGCTAATCCTCAGAGTGGAGAAGGGGTGGGGGGCCTTTGGTTTTCTTCCTCTCCCCAGGACAATTTCTCAACTTCCATGCTCTTTCCACTTGGGGCAGATAATTCTGTTGTGTGAAGCCGACTTGTCCATTGTCGGAGATTTAGCAACCATTTGGCTTCTACCCACAAGGACCTCTCCCAGTACGACAACGCCCTCAGATATTGCCAAATGTCCAGGAGGAGTGTGAGGTATGGTGGGGGTGGGGAGGAGATCGTTGCCCCCGGTTGAGAATCACTGTTCTAGACCCTCTGTTCTGTTTGATTGATTTTGAACTGTGCACTCGTGCTCCTTCTATAATTAAGCATTTAACCAAGGTCATGAGACAGAAGAGGAAATATGACACTGTTGTGAGGAAGCAGAAACACGCCGCAGAGACTCGACACACAATAAAGGATGGAGAGACGGGGCGGGATGAAAGTGGGATATAATCGGGCTGAGCCCCGGTGGCGTAGTGGTTGTGCGCGGGACTGTGGCCCACTGGGACGGAGGTTCAATTCCCGCTCACAGGAGCAAAGGCTGAGCCTCCTAATCCCACCACCAGGGCAGTGATGCCTAAAAAAATAAATAAATAAAAAATAAAATAAAAAAAAAAAAGAAAGTGGGATATAATCAAAAGACGCCAGGCTGGAGAATACCCGATCACAGGACTGGAGGGCCAGGAGCGTGAATTATTATCTCCAGTTGTTTACAATCCTTTTGTTTTCACTTCTGTTTGTAGTAAGGAGTCATGGTGCTACAACGGTCATGCACTTCACCACGGTTGGAACCCAGCAGCTCTAGGGGAGAAAGACCTGTGTCCACTTCCCCAAAAGTTCATAGCCAAGAACACCCCGTGGGGGAACGTCTGTTCTGTCACAGAGGGTCCAGATAAGTTGAAATCTACATGAGGGCAGCTAGTCAGAAGGACCTCCGTGGTGACCAGCCTGTAGCTGATAGCCATCTATGAAGGCCCAGTCAAGCCATGGCCCCTAAGTGTTCTACTAACTCCAGGTGCCCTTACAATATGCACCCCTCCACTTACACTGCACTGAGAGCGTCTTCTTGACAAAGGTCCCATAGACATCGTGCCCAATCAAAGAAGCAGACCCCCTCCTCCCCGTGCGCTGGGGACGCCAAGTTCACCTGTTAGCATCCGACGAGAAGAAGCACTTAAATCACAGCATGATACACAGGCTGCAAATATGTCCGACAAAAGAGTTGTAAAGGATTTTAGAAAGCTTTCCCTGGGACAAATACTCAGGCCATTAGTCGGATTGGCTCTCTGTGGCCACGAGCTGTCAAATACAAGAGGAACAATGATCGTAGCTCCGAGGGCACAACAGGTGAGGGGAGAAGTAACAAGGACCTGGGAAAATGTGTAGATTTTTACAGTATTTTTTCAAACTTCACTCCAGATGAAAAAAAATCCTATCCATTACAAAAAGAGGGGAACGTGTTGCCTGGGAAGTGGGTGAGCTCCCATCCCTGGACAGGGTGTTTCCTGCAACGGGCACGAGGGCCAGCCACCGGGCTCACTGGCCACCTTGAGTTACATCGTTCGAGAGATGTATAAGCGAGCAAGAGCTCAGGCTCACCCACACACACAGCAAAAATATCTGCGGGCTTGAGGAGGAGTCAGAGGAAGGTGGCTCATGGAAGAGTTGAGCGATGGGGAAGATCTCAGAAATTCAACATCGTAATTGGCCTTGGTCTGCTGGTCTTTCCCCTCCAGAATTAGTCAGACCTCATTGTGACAAGAGGTGGAAACCGTTCAGATTGACTTGAGCAAAAACGGGAATTTGTTAGCTTACATAACCCCAAAGTTTAGAAGGTCCATTAGTCTGGCCATGACTGGATTCAAGGCTACGATGCAAATGAAGTCACCAAGGCTTGGTCTGTCTCAAAAGGAAGTTGTGATGCAGGTTACAACACAGGATGCCGAGTGAACTACGTCGGAGCCGAGAAGTTCAACAGGATCTGATTACCACTTACATGAAATCTCTGGGATCAAGAACCAGGTCTATGAGTGGTTACTAGGGTAGGCAGAAGACGGAAAGGAGAAGTGATTGCTTAAGTAGCACTAAGTTTCTGTTAAAGGGGATGAAAAACTTTGGAAAGTAATGGTGATTTGCACACATGGTGAATATAATGAATATCCCTGAAGCGTACATATTTTTAAAGTTGTAAGAATAAATATATATGGCATATAACCACAATTCAAAAAGAGAAAGAATGGACACACAAAAAATTCACCTTATCAGAGAAAGAAAAAAAGTCCTCTCTCCCCATGTTTCAGCTCTATTTCCCTCCTTAAAGACAGAACTGGCTTGGAAATTTACACCCTCTATCTTGAGAGGGTGCATGGCAAGATCAAAGTGGACCCTGGTTACTTGGCTTCTGAGACCCTTCTCAATCTGTAAGTAGTTCCTTAAGACCTTTCTGTCATCGACTGTCCCAAAGGTTTGGGGCTTCTACCTATCCTATCTAGAATTTCAGAAAGAATGAGAAAGCTGGAAGCTCAAAAAGCACTAGTGGCTGGCCCTAGGGCGCCCCTCGGACAGAGCACACCTTCTGGCTAGACTCACACATTAGTGAGACAAGGAAGCTCACTAAAGAAAGTACCTGGAGAGGGGCTGAGCCCCGGTGGTGTAGTGGTTATGCATGGCACTGTGGCCCACTGGGACGGAGGTTCAATTCCAGCAGTGGGGCTGGGCCTCCTACTCCCCCCCCCCAAAAAAAAAAAAGAAAGTACCTGGAACTTTGGAAAGGAAAAGAAACGGTAGGTTATTTGATAGAGTGAGACAAGTTGACCAGATGGAGATGTGGCGAGGGGCCTTTCAAAGATGTGTGAATGCTTCCAGTGGCGTCCACAGCTACAACATGTGTCTCTAGACACATCGCCAGGCCAGAGCACAAGTCTCCCAACTGCTATCTCCATGGATGTTGTGTATCCTAGTAAAATGCAGCCCTTCACACCTTCAAGCTTTTCTCTCCACTTATCATGCTGTGATTTATGGATTCAACTGTGAAGATTTTTGTTTTCTTTATGTTGAGCTGTAATTCATATGAAGGCTTTGGTCTGTATGAAGAAGTGCTTCAAGTCCTCTTCACTTTCTGCAAGCAGGGTTGTACTTCCTGCGTATTTCAGGTCCCTATGAGCCTTCCTGCAATCCGGATGCAGCCTTTTTCATGTAGTCCACTTCTCAGCACACAGATTGAATATCTGTAGTGAAAAGATATAACTGACCCACACCTTCGTGAACTTTAAACCACTCATAGTCCACTGCTCTATTTGATCTATACCTTTTGGCTAATGTACAGGTTCTTCATAAGCACAAGTGAATGTTCCAGAATACCTGTTCTTCACAATACCATTTGTAATTCATTATGACCTACACAGTTGACTGCTTGTATATAGTCCAAACAGGTATTTTCTGCTTTCAGTAAAAAAACCACTTAATACCAGTAATGATATCCTTCATTTCACATCATCTTCTGAAGCCAGTTTGAATTCTGACAGTTCTGTCATTATACTGCTGGAACTGTTTTTCATTCTTTTACTTATAAGTGATGTTAATATTATCCCCACAATTTTCCTTCCCTGTTGGATCACCTTTCTTTGAAATTGCCACAAATATGGATCTTCTCCAGTCAGCTGACCTGGTAACTGCCTTCCTAATGTCATAACATAAATGAGTAGTTCCAGTATTGCATCCGTTGCCTGAAACATTTCAGTTGGTATTCTGTCAATTCCTGGAATCTTTTTTGCCAATGCTGTCGGTGTAGTTTGGATGTCTTCCTTCAATAAAATCAGTTCCCGATCAAATGCTATCCCTGAAATACTTCAACATCTTCCAGCTCTGGTGCAGTGACTCTGTATTTTTTTTTTTCATCTTTGATTCTTGCTGCCTTGCTCAGTATTTTCAGGATCTTTCAGTATTGCGATGCAAAGCCTCATTTTGTTGTCTTTAGTCAGTTCTCTTAGCATAGGAAATATCCAGAGTGCTCTTTCCTTTTGATTTTCTATGTCTTTACACAGCTCATTATAATACTTTGTCATTCAAGCGGACTTTTGAAACCTGTTCACCTCTTTTGCTTCAGCATGTCTTCTACTTATTTTAATTAGACTATAGTTAAAAGAATGTTTTAGAAAGAAAAATAAAGGCCTACATGACTTTTTAAATGAACTTTTTCTTGTTTCCTGTATGAGGTCCTTGGTTTCATCCCATAACTTATCTAGTATTTGGTCATTAGTGTCCAATGTGTCAACTCTTGAGATGATTTCTAAACTCAGGCAGGATATACTTGAGGTCACATTTTGGCACTTGTTCTCACTGATGGAGTTAAACTTCTCCACCATCACTTTCCACAGATGCGGATGATTTGATTTCTGTGTATTTCAGCAAGCAAGGACAGTAAGTGGTCTCCACGTATGTTGTTGAAAAAAGGTTTTGGCAGTGAACAAATTGTTGGTCTTGGAAAATTCTATCATTCGATCTCTCATGTCGCTTCTATCGTCAAGGCCCTTTTTCAGCTCTCACATTCCAATAACCAATAATTATCAGTGCATCTTGATTGCACATTTTATTAATTTCAGACTAGAAAAACTGGTACGTCTTTAATTTTTTTCATCTTTGACTTTAGTGGCTTAGGCATAAATTTGAGTTTAAGTATTAATTGGTCTTCCTTGTAGGCGCATGGACGTTATCCTATCAGTGACGGTGGTGTATTTCCAGATGGTTCTTGAATGAGGATAGATTTCGATGATGAATGAGGCTCTCACGCTTCACTCGGTCTTTCCCAGCACAGAGAATTCACAGCTGCCTCATCAGTCCATTTCAGCTCTCTAATGTCTAGAGAAACAAATCTTTATTTGTTCCATTTCATTTTTTGACTTGGAGTTTTCACATATTCTAGTTCCTAATGGGTGGTTTTTGGTTCTTTTCTTATTCCAAAGCATGCCCCAGCAGCACATGACGCTCCTGGACGGTGGGGGGCTCCTGGGGGTTCCTTCCAGTTCATTCGAGTCCCTCCCGGGAGGCGGCCGCTCTCCCCCAGGTCTGTTTTGAGTCTTTCCACCTGAGGGCCATTGTCATCGTTGTCACTGGCTGAGTTCCCAAGGCGAGGCTCACCACGTCCTTTTTTCACCGCCTGCCTCCAGTCTGTGCCCCCGGGGTGACCTTGCTGGTTCGAAACTCTGGAGTCACGAGCTTCGAGGTTTTACAGCAGCACGCAAGCCACCACGGGGTGACAAAGTGACCGGCTTTTACAGAAATCCCAGCTGAGGGCGGGGTCGCTTCCTCGGCCCACTGCGGACGAGCTGAGTCAGTCTGCGCCGTCCCACGGCCGCGGCGGCGGCGGCGGCGGCGGCAGGGTCTTTCCCCAGCGGCCCCGAGCGTCGCACTACGTCTGCGGGACGCCGGGCGGCGTGCGCCGTGCGCCTGCGCAGTGGCGACGGGTGCCGCCGCGCCTCGCCGGCAGAGGGCGCTGGGCACTCGGGCCCGGGACGGGCGGCGGAGGCGGCGCAGGACGCTCGCGAAGCCTCCTCGCCTTGAGGGGCGGACCCCGGACCGCAGCGCCATCAAGGTCAAGTTCGCGCGCGCCCCCCCCCTCTCCCCGCCCACCTGCCAGGCCTCCAGAAGCGCCGCCGCCCTCGGAACCCCACTCGCCGCTGCCGGTGGTTCCCCGCATCCGGTACCCGCCCCCGCGAGCCACCCTTCCTCCCCCACCCAGCCGGGTGCTCGCCCCGACCGCGACAGGGGCCCTGCCTGAGGAAGCTGGGGTTGGAGTCCGAGGAGGGGCCCCACCATTTAGGTTAGTGTGGGTGGTGGTGGTGCTGATGGGGGTGGGGGTCTTCCCTTCCAACTGGGACCCCCAGGTCGCAGGTGCAGAGTGCTCTGCGAGGGAGGGGTGGGACTGCCCCCGCCGACCCTGGCCGAGCTGGCGTTGGGGGGGGGGGGCGGGGGCTGTTGCCAGGGTGATGGAGGGGTGAGCTGCGCCAGTTGAGGGGCTCCTTGAGAGCTGTAGGCGCTGTGTGGTGTTGAGCTTGGGAGACCCGGGCTCAGCCAGATTGATGGAGGAGAATGTGATAGGTACACACCCCTTTTGAACCTGACACAAGTACACGTGTGTTTGTTTGTTTGTTTGTTTGTTTTTGTTTGGGGGCATCACTGCCCTCTGGTGGTCGTGGGAGCTTCCCAGCGCTGCTCCTGAGAACCGCCGCTGGATTTGAACCGCCAAGCCCGTGGGCCGCAGCCCCGCATTCACCCACTTACGCCCAGTACACGTGGTTTTTAAAGTATATGTTATTGTGTTTTTGGTAAGAGTTTACATAGCAAATTAGGTCCCACTGAACCATCTCCATTCATATTGTTCAGTGGCATTGGCTACATTGTTCCCATTATGTCAACAATACTTTTTTGTTTTGTTTCCGGGGCTTCCTTGACAGTATTCATTCACATACCATACACTTCCATGGTTGAATCGCTTTCCAAATAGTCCTATATACATCACCACGATCAGCTCTAGTGTTCCCTCACACACACACACACACACACACACACACACACACGCTCACATGCACACACATCTGTTTGAAGTGCGTTTCCTCCATCTCCTCTGCCACAGCTGCTGTTTGATCCCTCCTGACTCCTGCTCAGCCTCTCTCCAGGTGACAACAGTAGCCACTGGGGTTCTGTGAGGTTCACATCCGTGTTCATCACTTGTCTATAAACTGCCAGTCGTTCCCCTTAGTGTCGCCCACAAAATAAAGACCCAACTTCAAAGCATGGCTGACGGGCCTCAGCTGGTCAGTCCTGCTGCCTCCCTCTACGCTAGACAATTCCTCTTTGCCCCTGCCTTGTGGCTCCTTGGGGAACATTTTCTGGCAAACTCCCCCAAGAGCATCATGTCCAGCATCCCTGCTTACAAATCATTTAAACAATGAACTCCTGTCAGAGATACTGTTTCAGACATGGGGGCGTGCAACAGAGCAGCAAGGGAAGCTGAGCAATGCAGTCCCCAGGGAACACCAAAAATAGACTCTGGGGCCAGAGCAAGGTGCCCCATCAGACTCCACAGGAAAACACTCATAAGAGACAACAAAGAGATCTTGAACTATTTATAGGGTTTGCTGTTGCTGTTGTCTTTCTGTTGTTGTAGCTATTGTTTTATTGTCTTGTGTCGGTGCATATTATTATCACTGCATGACAATCTGGAAGGGAGAGGCGGGATGAACAAGCCAGAAAAGAGAACAATGGGATGACAGTCTTGGGGGCCATGGGAGAGGGGGGAGACAGAGGAAAGGGAGTGGGTGTTAACAAACCCAGAGACAGGAGAACAAGTGGCCAAAATTCGATGGCGAGGAGGTTGTAGGCAGTCTGCCAGGGCTAGATGAAGGTCAGTGTAGCTGAGAGGAATTCCTGAAACCCAAATGAAGGCTGAACATGAGAGTGGGAGAGAGGAAAGTAAAAAGAAATAGAAGGGGAAAAAAAAGGGGGGCTGAGCCCCAGTGGCATAGTGGTTGTGTGCAGGACTGCAGCCCACTGGGTTGGAGGTTCAATTCCAGCAGCGGTTCCACAGGAGCAAAGGCTGGGCCTCCCACTCCCACCACCAGAGGGCAGTGGTGCCAAAAAAACAAAACAAACAAACAAAAAGAAATAGAGGAAAGAATGAGGAGACAAAGGGCTCTTAGAGAGACCTAAACAGGCATTTACATATGTAAATCTATTTATATGTGATGGAGGGGAAAGAGGTCTATGTACATATATTTATAGGTTTAGTATTTAGGAAACACGTGGACAGTGGGCACCTACTCAAGTACTCCCCCAATACAAGAACACTTTGTTCTAATAATTCAGCAGTCTGAGACGCTCACCTCCCCAACATGATCGCTGAAGACAAAGTGGGTGCAAAAGCAAATGTGGTGAAGAAAGCTGATGGTGCTTGGCTCTCAAAAGATATAGCGTCTGGGGTCTTTAAGGCATGAAGATAAACAAGCAGCCATTTAGCTGAGAAACAACCAAGCCTACATGGAAGAAGCACACCAACCTGGGTAATCACAAGGTGTTGAGGGGATCAGCTATCAGGCATCAAACAAAAAATCATATCACTGTGAATGAGGGGAAGTGCAGAGTGGGGACTCAAAGCCCATCTTTAGGGAACTGGACATTCCCCCACAGAAGGCTCTTAGGGATGAGCCAGCCAGGGTGCAGTGTAGCAACAATGAAGCATGAAATATTCATCTTGTCCTTAAATGATTCCTCTCCCCCGCCTCCACGATCATGATCCCAGTTCTACCTTACAAATCCGGCTGGATCGGAGGATGTACACTAGTACAGATAGAAAGTGGAAACACAGGGAATCCAAGACAAGAACCCCTCAGAACCAGTGGAGCGAAGGGCGATAATGGGAGGGTGGATGGAAGGTAGGGTAGAAAGGGAAAACAGACTGCAGGGATCTACATAGAACCTGGGGCAGGTCAGCAGAGAAGTGGGTGAAGGGAGACGTCAGATGGTATAAGATATGACAAAACAATAATTTATAAATTATCAAGGGTTCATGGGAGGGGGAGCAGGGAGGGAGGAGTAAAATGAGCTGAAGCAGAAAGCAAGTGTTTGGAGAAGGATGAAGGAAACAAATGTACAAGAGCGCTGTGTGGATTGTGATGAGAGTTGTATGAGCCCCCAATAAATGATTTAATAATAATAAAAAGATACCATTTCTATTAATCCCCACCACACTGCTGTCACCAAATAAGAGCACTACTGAGCACCTATTGTTTTCTGAGCACTTTACACGAAGTACAAACTTCACAATCGTCTTTAAAAAAGAGTCCCATGCACACCCTCCCTGTTCTATAGATTCGGAAATGGACACCCACTCGCTCCAGAGCACGTGGCTGGCCAGTGGTGGAATTTGAACTCAGGCCTCTGGCTCCCAAGCTCACAGTTGCAAACGCGGCGGCAGGAGCCTGCCTGTCAGAGCATGCCCTTCAGGGGTGGGCTGGCTGAGGCTGTGAATCCAGTAGATCGTGGGTAGACCGGTAGATAATATAGGCAAAGCAGATTTATTCCCCCAGTTAAAATGCAGGTAGTCCCAAGCAAAGCTATTGTCAGGATACCAGACCCAGAGCCCACTGTCCAGTAAATTCTGCCTCATAATCACACTGTCACACTGCCCCGGCGGGCTTCTGCATGTAAATGTTGGGGAACCGACGACTTAGTTCTCCCTCCCAGTGGTTGGTGTGGATTTGAACCACCAGCCGTGTGGTCAACAGATGCTTAACCCACTGTGCCACCAGCGTCAAACCATGAGCAGCAATGGAGAGAGCAACGTTAGATGGCAGGAGACCAGTAAAGGCACACAGGGGAACCCTGCTGGCATAGCAGGTTACACGTTGGACTGCTAAGCACCAGGTCAGCAGTTTAAAAGCGCAGCTCCTCAGGAAAAATAACGAGGTTCTCTGCGCCTGTAACGATGTACAGGCACAGAAACCCTGAGCGGCAGTTCTCGTCGTATGTCTGATGGGTTGCTCTACGTCGGGGTCCACTTGGTGGCCGCGTTTCTATTTTTGTTTCTATTTTGTTAATCATTCTGTTGGGGGATTTTTACACAATCCACCATTCAATTTTATTTATTTATTTTTAATTATTATTATTTTTTTTTAGGCATCACTGCCTCTGGTGGTCGTGGGCGCTACCCAGCCGCCGCTGGATTTGAACCGCCAAGCCTGCGGGCTGCAGTTCCACACTCAACCACTTACGCCACCGGGGCTCAGCCCCATTCAATTGTACTAAGCGCATTTGTACCTATGTTGCCGTCAACATTTCCAAAGCATTTTCTTTCTACTTCAGCCCTTGGTATCAGCTCCTCTTTTCTCCCCCCTTCCTCTGCAGCCTCCCACCCTTGTGAATCCTTGATCAATTGTATATTAGTATTAATTCATATCTTACACTGTCCCTTGTTGTCTCTCTTCACCCACATTTCTGTTATTCATCCCCCCAGGGGGGTTGTTTTTGCAGTTCATATGTGCATAGATTTGTTCCAAAGAAAGTGTGTTTAAACATATTTCTACAATAACTATATGACTGCAGACAAGTTCTGTCAGTGCTTCTCTTACTTCTCTTACGGTATGTTCAAAAGATCTTTCATCAAAATACTGGCTCCCTGGGGGATATGTTGGACCAGTTAAACTCAAGTCAGCACAGAAGTTAGGGTGACTTTTTCCAGATTTTAAAAGGGAAATCTTGATAATTTTTCTTAAAGGATGTGGGTGACTGTGAGGGTTTATAATGAAGAAGTTTTAAGGAAATGAAAAACTGAATCGTTGAGCAAAAGGTCAGGGCAGTTGCATCCAGGAAATATTTCGGGGGAGTGGGTTCTGTTTTTAAAGGTATATTACTGTCCGAGTGAACAGTGACATGACTGACGCTTCAACAGGAATATTTGTGGGACTCCTGGGATGTAGAGGGGGCATTGAAGGAGAAGCTAGGCTCTTAGGCTGTGTGCTTGGGTGATGGGAAGAGTAATTCAGGGGCTGGAAACATACAGATCCCAGTGATGGGAGAGGGGTGTCCTGGAGTGCAAATCCTAAGAAAGTTCTAGCAGTAAGTGTAGCTGAGGGCTGGCCTCCAACTTTCCATTGCCAGCACCCACCCCTGCAGTGAGGCAAACCTACCAGGCCAGCTCCTCCCCCTCAGCTGGGTGCCTGCTGACTATTGGCATAGATCTAATCAGGGAAGGAAGCGTGGGCTCCAGGTGGGTCTGGGTGCTCACTGAGCCATGGCAATCCTTCTTGTGGGGTCCCCTGCCCCATCTAGTCGCCCTCAGGAGTGCTCTGTGCAGATAGCAAAGCTTAAGTCAATCCATGGGCCTGTTGCAGGACTACAACCCCCAGGCAAAAAAAGAGGAAAAATCAGCCACAGTTTGAGACAGTTTATTTATTTAAAAAGTTGGAGACACATGGAATAAGTAGTAGGACAGAGACTTGTATTGCCCCACCCAGGTTCCAGGATAGAGGCAGACAGGTGGGAGTTTTTTAGGTTCGGAGACACCGGGACCCTCCCAATCTGTGAGTTCCCAAAGAATATACCCACCCACGTCCTCTCTCAGGGGGGCCTAGGCCTCCCCCACTACCCACTTCCTGTGTCGGAGGAGACAACCGAGGTGGAGAGGGAAGCATCTGGTGAGACTTCAGAAGCCAGAGAACTTGGAGTTGGGTGGGGGGGAACTAAGAGGAAGAGATGGGGGGAAGAGATGGGGGGGTTGTCTCTGCTTCACCTATCCTCAAGACATTGGGGGCCTGCCATTCCCCTGAGCTGTCCCTTTTCAAGCTCAGGGTACGTGGGGAAGGCCGCCTCGGTGACAGGGCAGTAGCTGCCCATCACTGGTGGTGATTGGTTAGCAAACACGCCCCAGCCAGGGGTGCAGTACTCCCGCAGCAAACAAAGGGTGCTGGGTGGGGCAAGCCGCCGTCCAGGGCCCCCCCTTCAGCTGGGTACTGGCTGGCTATTGGCATAGGCCTCATTGGGGAAGGAAGCCTGGGTTCGGCGGGCCTGGGTGCGCACTGAGGCGTAGAGCTCTGGCTCAGGACCTGGAGTTTGGACCTTGGGCTCAGTGTCCAGTACCACCTCCGAGTACTTGATGGGAACCCCCGGGCTGGGGGCCCGGCCCTGAGGAGGCAGCAGCTGCAGGCTGGTGTAGCACATCAGCTCCTCTTCGGCCTGGAGAAGCAGCGAGGTTCTTAGAAGCTCCTGGGACCCTCCACCTCCTTCCCACCCCTCCTCCACACCCCAGCCGACTCACCCTGGTGGGGTCCCCAGAGGCTGGATCCGACTGCCCTGGCCCTTTGTCTCGAGACAGCCGACCTGGGGCAGGAATCAGGAGTCTGGTCAGGTTTTTATTCTCTCTTCTACACCCCTCCACTCCCACCCCCTGCCCGGCTTCCCATGCCCTTGTCTCTGTGCCCCTGCCCTCTGCCAGCCCCCTACCTGTCTGCAGATAATGCAGATTCCCATAGAGGGGCACTTCTTCCACTGGCCCTCCGGAGCTGCGACACAAGAGTTGGGGCGTGGCGGGGTGAGTGGGGATGCCTTGGTAAGGTGGAACCCATCGGCCCACCCTTGTTCTCCCCCTACTCACCTCTCCTGCTCCGGATGGCTTCTGCTCCGGCCACGGGCCCACTGGGACAAGTGTGCAGCCAGCGAGAGGAGCAGTAGCAGCGTCACCACCCCTAAGATGGCCCACAGTCCCCAGGCTTTGTCGATGTTGGGGATTCCTGCGGACAGGAGAAAATGAGGTGGGGGGCAGCGGGGAGATACTGCCCAGCCTAACCCCCACCCCACCTCTGACTCCTGGGCATCATTGGCGTCCTCCCCTGGGCCCCCCGCCCCCTGTCCAGCTCACCCTGAGCAAGTAGATCCGTGCAGTTGTCACTCCTCCACATAACGGCTGTGGTTGTGAAAGCCGAGTTCCCAGGCCCCCTGCTCTGAGCCCAGAGGTCACCTGGGCTCATGGTCTGACTGCTGCCCCAGACCCCCTTCCCCCACCCCTTCCCTGCGCCGGGGCCCCACAGCCCAGCATCTCCAATACTGACGGTGGCAAAGTGCTGATTTCCGGGGAGGAAGGGGGAGGGGAAGATTTGGGTGAAAGAACAGAGATACCGCCCTGCACCTGCACCTGCACCACTCCTAGGACTCCAACGGTGCCTACCCCCCTTCTGCACCCCCCCTCCGTCCCCACCCCCTGCCATTTGGTCTGAAAAAGGAGTGAGCAGGCCTGAGTGTACTGGGTCAGTGCTTCAGGTCAGCGGTCAGCCCGTGAAGTCTTGCTTGGGAGACTGGAAGGGGGTGAGGTGGGGCAGGGCCAATGAGGCCCGGACAAGGACACCAGGTTCCAGAACCACCACCACCACCCCTCCTGCCCAAAGTGCCTACCTTTTCTCTGGACTCAGCCCCAGGCTGGACAGGGTGAGCTTCAATAAGAAGGGCACAAAGTGGAGCAGGAAGGAGACTCCCTGGCCCATCTGGCCCCCATCCTGCAGGGGTCTTGGGAATGGGTTTAGAGCAGTGGTTCTCAACCTTCCTAATGCCGCGACCCTTTTATACAGTTCCTCATGTGGTGACCCCCCTAACCATAAAATTATTTCCGTTGCTATTCATAACTGTCATTTTGCTACTGTTAGGAATCGGGCGACCCCTGTGAAAGGGCTATTCAACCCCCATTTAGATGGAGGCTAGTATGATGACTCAGTATGATGACTAGGTGTTAGAGTTTGGGGCAGAGGAGGGGCTAGATGCTCCTCCCTCCCAACCACCTACTTCACCCAGATTGTCCCTGAGAACCGTTCCTCTGAGTGCTGGCTTTGCGTTTTAAAAACCTCTCCCTCGGCACTGGGCTGGGGGACGGAGCAGGCCTGTCTTTGCCCTCCTGCCCTTTGGGGAGCAGAGTAGTGTTATGTGTCCCGAAGCTTCTGATGTGAGAAGAGACTGTAGGTTCCAAATAGAACCCAAACCTTAGCCCACAGCTCAGTTCTGTTTGGCCCATTAGCACTTTTAAGTGTCAATTGGCTGCCCTGGCAGATCTAGCGAGGCCCGACCCTCCAGTTGGCAGCAACAAGAGGGTGGAATGTCGTAGAAAATATAAAATCAAAAGGAAATCCCTCTAATACCAGCCTCCTCTTTATTACCAGCGATTCTAAAAAAAAAAGAGTGATATTTTGTAGATTTTAATTTTTAATTTCTGAAGGCAGCCATTGTACTCTAATATTATATGCATGTCAAATTGGAACATTTGTATTATTTATCTCTTTATAAACATTGTAATTTACAGGGAAATGAGTCAGGAACACTCTCAATATACTGTCATGCCCTGACACACACAGATTCATCTGCATGCGTTCATTTATAGAATCTGTTCTTAACAGTTTGAAATTGTTCAAACATGCTTTGAGCATAGTTTCTGACTATGGTCCTTGTGGCTGGACTATATTTTTCCATACTTGTACATTTAAAATAAATAATAACAGTACAATGATTATGAAGTTGGAGAAACTAGGAAAGTTATTTCAGGTATGACACTGTGACCAATGGCGGTTTTTTTTAATTCCTAGAAATGTGAAATGGAATTTTTATGAATTTTTGTCAAATGTATCCATTTATTTAAGATATTCCCTTTTTGAATGTCACTTACTTTATGTGAAGGAAATTTCTTGAAATGAAAATTAGTAAAAAGTATTTGATTATGATAAATAATTGGAATATCTATTATCTATTGACTATGCAAATATTACTTTTTTTCGGGGGGCGGGGGGGCATCACTGCTCTCCGGCGGTGGGAGTAGGAGGCCCAGCCCCACTGCTGGAATTGAACCTCCGTCCCAGTGGGCCGCAGTCCCGCGCACAACCACTACGCCACCAGGGCTCAGCCCGCAAATATTACTTTTGACAAAGTCATTGAGATATTTAAAGAAGTTAAGGATCGAAAACAAAATTTATAATGTTATTTATCACTTTGAACAATATGTATAGTCTTCAGATTTTTGTCCCCTTTCTCAAAAAAAAAGACCCCACAAAATGTCACTAATAAGTTACTTTTTATTCATTATCCTTTTCTTCTTGTTCTGTAATGTTTATTTTTTTATTTTATTTTTTTGTGTGTGACATCACTGCCCTGGTGGGAGTAGGAACTGTAATGTTTATTTCATTTTACATACGAGTATAATTACATAAACAAAGTTCAATAAAAGGAAAGTTCACTCTCAATTTCTTTTTTGGACTTTAATATTCATTTCATGATTATTACTGAAAATAATTCTGTCGTGTAAAAGGAGGAGAATTCTTTTTTTCTTTTTTGTGGCATCACTGCCCTGGTGGGAGTAGGAAACCCAGTCTTGCTCCTGGAGAGCTGCTGCTGGATTTGAACCATCAACCCTGTGGGCCACAGTCCCACACACAACCACTCTGCCACCAGGGCTCAGCTGAGAATTCTTTAAATGATTAATATGTGTGTCAAAAATGTTAAAGTAGGGCTGAGCCCCGGTGGCATAGTGGTTGTGCGCGGGACTGCAGCCCACTGGGGTGGAGGTTCAATTCCAGCAGTGGGGCTGGGCCTCCGAATCCCACCACCGGAGAGCAGTGATGCTCAAAAAAAAGTTAAAGTAGGACTAGCAGTGTGAGTGGTGATACTGGAAAGATGGAGGGATAGTAGAGTAGAAAGGGGAAACCAATTTCAGGGATCTACATATAACCTCTCTGGGGTAGGGACAAAGGGAGGTGAGTGAAGGGACACCTTGGACAGTGTACGATATGAAAAAGTAATAACAATTTGTAAACTATTAAGGGTTCATGGGGGAGAGGAGGGGGAGGGAATGGAAATATGGGGAGCTGGTACTGGGGGCCTAAGTGCAGGGAGGATGTGTTGAGAGTGATGGTGGCAACAAGTGTGCACATGTGGCCTGCATACAATGATGTATGAATGGATCATGATGGGGGTTGTATGCGCCCCCAATAAAATGACTTATAAAGGGCTGAGCCCCGGTGGCGTCGTGGTTAGTGCGCGGGACTGCGGCCCACTGGGACGGAGGTTCAATTCTAGCAGTGGGGCTGGGCCTCCTACTCCCACCACCCGAGAGCAGTGATTGCCCCCCCCACCCCCCCCAAAAAATGACTTATAAAAAAGGAGGGGGAAAGAGGAGCTTATACCAAGGACTCAAGTAGAAAATATTTGGAAATGAATATAGCGACATGTACAAATATGCTTGATACAAATGATGTATTGAATGTTATAAGAGCTGTAAGAGCTCCCAATAAAATCATTGAGAAAAATGCTTAAATATGACACTCCTTGTAAATAATGCAGAACTTTAGAAGTCCTGATTTGTTGCTGTTTTTCATATATATGATAGCTTCGTTGGCTTATAATTCACTTATCATGCATTTGAGTAGTTAAGTCATATCAAAGAGTTGCAAGGTCATCACCGCCATCAATTGCAGAACATTTTCTTCCTTCCTGTACCGTTACCAGCTCCCCATTTCCTTCCAACCTCTCTACCACCCCCCAATAAACCATTAATCCAGTTACTATCTCTATAGATTCACCCATGCTGAATTTCCTATAGAAATTGAAATTGGAAAACATAGCCCCCACAAAATTAAAACAAAAAAAATGAAAACCCCCAATGAAAAAGGAAATATTTTAAAAAATTAATGAGTCAAAAGGGAGATCCAAATGATTAGATTTTATGCTGTTTTTTAGTAATAAAATGAACCAGCCCCTGCACCCCCAAAAACACACACACACAAAACTTGACAGTATTGTAAGTCCAGGTTTCGAAAGCAAAAATCAGCTGGAGAGCGGCGCTTCAGTGTAAGCGAGCTTTGGGCCGCCCGCCCTGTGAAAGACCAGGCCATGCACTGCAACGCGCCTCTCAGGCAGGTTTGCCGATCACCGGGATCCTCCGCTGCAGAGCCTCCTGTGGTGGGGAGCCCCGAACCATAACGTTATTTCGTTACCACTTCAACACTGTCATTTTGCTACTGTTATGAATCGTAATGAAATATCTGACAGCATGTATTTTCATTGTTTCAATGTGAACACCATTAAAGCATAGTGCTTCGTCATAAAAACGATGTCATATATTGTGAAATATTTATTCCTCGTGGCAAATAAATGAAACTCTGCCTTGAAGCATGGCGTGTCTTAATGCAACAACTGTAAACGACAAAGCTACCTTGTGCAACAGTTATGCGCAAAAAAGCCAGCGTCAGCGGAAGGGTGAGATCGCTTCTTTCTCACCAGAACAGCATGTGGGCTGACCGGTATTGGACACCCCCCCCCCCGCCCCTTTCCGGGGTCGCGACCCACAGGATGAGAACCATTGGCGTAGCTGGAGCGCCGTTGTAAGGAAAAAAAGAGGCAAAAAGAATAAAAACGAGCCGTGCTGAGAATGAGCCCCGTGTGGTTGGTGCGCGGAGAGGCGCACTGCCTGCGTAACTAGCGCTGCTGACGGACGCCTGCCCGCCGTCACGCCGCTCGGCGCGCCCGGAGGCTGCTTCTTGGCGGAGTACAGTGGGTGGCGGGCCAGGCTGCGTGCGTTCGCACGTGGCACTCTCTGCCCGAGGTCCGGGGACTTTCCCCTAGGCGAAGCCAGGAACTAGTCCTCCGTGTGTAGCCTAGGAAACAGGCCTTCAACACGAAGCTCAAGCTGCCGCGTGACGCACGTCCTCTTTATAGGTCTCCAAAGACATTTATTTTTCGAGTAGGGTGATCAAGTCAGTGATACCAAAAAGCACTCTTAACTCTATTCTCCTAAGACGTTTAACTTCTGGGGCCCTTCTGCCTGACAGAACACTCAAATAGATCAGAAATTAACAAAATTAAGGAAACTGGACCGACACTACTTTATGCAAATAAGGACCGACTCCGCCCCCCCCAGTCGGTAGGCGGGTCCTCCCAGTGAGGCGCCAGTGTGCGCGTGCGCGCTGACGCGGCCGGCCCACGCCGGGATTCGCCGGTCCCTCGGGCGAGACCCTCCCAGCCCCGGCCCAGCATGTCGGAGGGGGTCTCGCTGTGGGGGGTTGTGGGGCTGCTACTCGTGTCCGTTCTACCCGGGCACCTCGGAGACCACCGGGCTCCCCCAGGTACCAGCGGGAGCCGTGGCGGGAGGCGGAGACTGCGCCGCGGGGTCGGGTCCCAGGCCCCGGCTCCGCTGACCGGCCTCCGCCCTCCCTCCGCAGGGGACCTTACCGGGACCGACCTTGGGGGCCCGGAACCCCGGCGACGGCCGCCGCCCAAGGAGCCGCGCGAGCGAGCCCGCGCCGGGGCTCTGCCGCTGGGGGCGCTGTACACGGCGGCGGTGGTGGCTTTCGTGCTGTACAAGTGTTTGCAGGTGCGGGACGGCGGGGGCTGGGCGGGGGGGGCGGGGCGCCCCGTGGGCCCGGGCCCGACTTGAAGGACCCGGGGAGGTAAAGAATGCGGCGGAGGCGCTTGGTCCATTGTAAATAGAATGCCTGGCCCCTGTATTCCTTCCCGTGCAGAGAGGGGGGATCCCTTCCACAGTCTCTCTCTCAGCTAGTGCCTGGCCGGGCTTGAGCGTCCGCGGCCGGAGCGTAGGCGCAGGACCCCGGGCAGGGTTGCTTCTGTCGTGCAGAGGGCCGCTGTGGGTTGGGACCGACCCAGTGACACCGAACCACAGTGCCCCCGTCGGGGACGTTGGCCGAACGCTTGATGGCTGCGTCCAGTGTTTCTAGTGCGCAGGGTACCCGGAGCCCCCCCTGCCGCTTGGCACCGAGGCTGGCATGTGAGCCGAGTAGTTTGGTGGATGCAAACCAGGGACGTGGGAGGGATAGCTAATTGCCATCAGGATACCCGATAGATTGTCAGACCAGGAGGGATCCTTGAAATGGCCTGAAAAATCCCATTGCCTTTTACTTCCATTTCCCCCACCAGCTTTTTGAAGCACCCTCCACCCCTGCTACTTTTGGACCCAAATCCAGTCGGGAGGAAAAAAGGGTTAGATTGGGGCTACGCCCGGGTGGCCAAGTGGTTGAGTGCGGGGCTGCGGCCCGCGGGCTTGGCGGCTCTCAGGCGCGGCACTGGGTAGCTCCCACGACCAGAGGGTAGTGATTCCCCAAAAAACAAAACAAAAGAAACTAAACATCAAATAAATATCTAATACATTTAAAGAGAAAAAAGGGTTAGCTTTAGGGTCTGTGACTGCACGGAGATGTATGCTTGGGCGGCCCTCTTCCCAAGTGGGCTAGGAGGAGGCGCTTGTGCTGTGGGCTCCTCAGGACCCCGGGCCTTGTCATTCTCCCCCGGGGGCATCTGCTCTGAGGAAAGCCGCCTGACCACCCATGTCCAAGGAGCACTGGCTGAAAGAATGGAGCAGTAAACTCCAAGGAGGCTCAGAAAAAGCTGGGGGAATAATTGCTGCCTTCACGTTCCAGGGGTCAGGTCTGGGGGTTGTTGGGGTTTTTTTAAGCCTTTGGGGGGGGCATCACTGCCCTCCGGTGGTGGGAGTAGGAGGCCCTGCCTTGCTGCTGGATTTGAACCTCCAACCCAGTGGGCTGCAGTACCGCGCACAACCATGATGCCACCGGGCTGAGTCCACATTCAACAACTCATATGCATTTTGTTTCATCTAACTCATTACCATACCCTCAAGGCAACATCATGTATCCCTCTATGTTTGTTTCCATTCCTCTTCTTTTGAACCTTTTCTTTTTCTTTTCTTTTCCCAATTTTTTTTTGGGGGGGGGGGCATCGCTGCTCTCCGGTGGTGGGAGTAGGAGGCCCAGCCCCACTGCTGGAATTGAACCTCCATCCCAGTGGGCCACAGTCCCATGCACAACCACTACGCCACCGGGGCTCAGCTCCCCAATTATTTTATTAGGGGCTCTTACAGCTCTCATAACATTCAACACGTCATTTGTATCAAGCATATATGTACACATATTGCCATATTCACTTCCAAACATTTTCCTCTTGAGCCCCTGGTATAAGCTCCTCCCTCCCCCCCTTTTTTTTAATGAATCATTTTATTGGAGCCTTATACAACTCCCATCACAATCCACACATACATCAATTGCATGCATGCAGGCCACACCTACACACTTATTGCCATCATCCCTGTCAAAACATCCTCCCTGTACCTAGACCCCCAGTGTCAGCTCCCTATGTTACCCTTCCTTCCTCCCCTCCCCCATGAACCCTTAGTAATTTATAAATTATGTTTTCATACTGTACACTGTCAAATGTGTTCCTTCACTCATTTCCCTGTTGTCTGTGCCCCAGAAAAGAGACTACATGCAGATCCCTGAAATTGGCCATTCCTCCACCCTCCGGATGTCACCATTCCTATCACTAGCCCTGAGGGATCATTTGTCCTAAATTCCCCATGTTTCCAACGTCGCTGTCCATCCCTGGTCCAGTCAGACTCGCGTGGCAGAATTGGGATCATGGCGGTGGGTGGGAGGAAGCATTTGAGAACTAGAGGAAAGTGGCATATTTCATTATAATGACACTGTAACTTAACTGGCTCATCTCCTCCCTGCAACCCTTCCGCAAGAGGATGTCGCTTCACCTGGAACCTTTCTTTTGTAATCATTTTCTTGGGGGCTCGTATAGCTCCTACCACAATCCATTCATCCATCCACCGTGTCGAGCACATGTGTATAGCTGTTGCCACCATCATTCCCCAAACATTTGCTTTCCGAGCCCTTGGCAGCCGCTCCTTATTTCTCCCTCATCTTCCTTCCCCGCTTCTTCCCTCGTGGACCCTTGATAATTCACAAATTATCTTTTCATGCCTTATACTGACCGATGTCTCCCTTCACCTACTTTTCTGTTGTCCATTCCCCTTCTTCCCTTTCCCCTCCTGGTATGGCTACTCTCATTATTGGTTCTCAGGAGTCCCTGTGTCTCCAACTCTTAGCTGTACCCACGTACATGCTCTGGTCCAGCTGGATTTGTGAGGTAGGATTTGGGTCGTGATAGTGAAGGCAGGAAACATCAAAGAACTAGACGAACGGGCTGAGCCCCGGTGGCGTTGTGGTTGTGCGCGGGACTGCGGCCCACTGGGATGGAGGTTCAGTTCCAGCAGTGGGGCTGGGCCTCCTACTCCCACGGCCGGAGAGCAGTGATGCCCCCCCCCCAAAAACAAACAAACAAACAAAAGAACTAGACGAACGCTGTTTCATCAGTGCTACACTGCACCCTGATTGACTTGTCTCCTCCCTGCGACCCTTCTGTCAGGGGTTGTTCGGCTGTCTGCAGATGAGCTCTGTGCCTCCACCCGGCACTCTCCCTTATTCATGTGATCTTTTTTGATTCTGGGTCTTTGATGCCTGACACCTGATCCTCTCGGCACCTCATGATGACACAAGGTGATGAGCTTCTTCCTTGTGGGCTTTGCTGCTTTTCAGCTAGAGAGGGACTGGCGCGTTGCAGACTCTTGCACACGAATAAGCACTGGCCGGAGGATACACAGGCCGATGTCCAGTTGGTGAAGCAGCAGTCAGAGCTGTAGCAAGCTGGAGGGGCACTCACTCCTGGGGTTATTAGCCCAGCCAACAACGTACACCGAGCACATGTGAAATTGCTTGCTACAGACGAGGAAGCACCGGCAAGCGCTCGCTCACCAAGGCCCTCAGCCCTGTCGGGGGTGATGTATTGGAAGGCGCGGTGCCTCTCCAGGAAGGGGCTGTGGGGTGGACAGCTGTCTGCCACACACAGCTGCAGAATCTTGCTGTGGGGAACGCAGGTGGCATTATGCATGACAGATTGGAAAGTGTGCACAAACATGGCCGGCCTTACCTTGCTAATTGTCACTGGACATTGCCCCTGGAATAACCCCGATCAAACCGAGTCCCGTGTTCCTGTCGTTTCCCTCTCTCTGTCCCCAACAGGGCAAAGATGAGGCTGCTGTTCTCCCGGAGGAGGCAGACAAAGAGCCCCTGCAGTCAGGTGGGTTTTGCAAAAGTGTTCAGGAC
>PVJH01022375.1:0-36784 GCA_004026705.1 Nesogale talazaci | reverse complement strand
GGTATAATTCTAGAATATTTGCCCTGGTATAATTCTAGAATATTCAGAGCAGAGCTCAATTGAGCAGATTGATGTATTGTTTTTGCTTCGTTGGCCCTGGTATCTTAGGTGCTCCTACTGGCAGGAATAGGTTAAGATATGTGGGTGTCAGTTAGAGCTGTGATTGCTCAAAGATCAGAGGTCTTGCAGTTTGAGAGGGGGGGTGACTTATCTTGTTCTGGGGTTGGATGTATATGGAGGAAACACCTCCTTTCAAAAAGTAATCATCTTTGAGAAGGGACCCAGCAGCGGCCAGTAGAGCTGGCACTGTGTATATTACCCAGAGGGCAGAGGGAAAAGCATCAGAGGTCCCAGGGGACAGGATATTCCTCTGAATAACCAGGGCTGGTCTGAATAAGGTGCTGGTAGGGAGATGAGGATAATATTGCTGACTTACAGATTGTAGAAATCTTATAAATATATTTTCATTAAAAGACATGTAAGAAATGATAGTACTGATTGCAATGAAATTATAACCATGTCTAGACTCTGTCTGAGAGAGTTTAAGACTGCAAGGCAGATATCGTTTTAGAAATTGGAAGCAGTGCCTAGTCGTCAGTGGCTCTATCTTTTTGGATGCTTGGGCTGGCAGGTCTAGGTTGTGCTGAAGGTTTGCAGGTTGGGTTGTGCTGCAGAAAGTAAATAGACTACAGTTCTTTAGTAGTTGGTGGTCCCAGATGAATAGCACTTTCTGCCAGGTACAGACAGGTTGCTTGCTGCTAGGAGGTCTCTCTCGGGTTGATGGGAGAGAGTGACCTGTGCCTTCTCTAGGGGAATAGTTGTTTCTCTTGATGGCCTAGGGGAGATGGGGAGGATATGCCTCCTCAGAGGGCCAACTACTGCTCAGGACTTCCTGGAGTGGTCTAAGTAGAGTGCTGATGGGGGCAGGGGGCGGTGTGTGTGTGGATTGTGAGGAGCCAGAGTACTTATGTCAGCTGGTACTTCAGCTGGGATTCTGGGTAGTTATTGGAGCTAGCTGACCTTAGGTCATATGACTCCCACACTGTTGAAGGGTATTTTTCAACCCATGGGCACTCACCAGCTTGGGTACTCGTCCACCAAGAGGCTGCCACCTGCCTAGGGATGTGTAGGATGTGTGAGCAGACTCGAGGCCAGATGTATGGAGTGTAAAACAGCTGGCGTCTTGAATTTGTCAGGAGGTCAGTGGCTTGTGCTGGGCTAAGGAAGGGCTAGGCATATCTCCCCTTTGCCTCTGATTCTCCTGCCATTCTCAGACCTCAGATGTGCTTAGGTCACTTATCTTGGGGTCACTTGGTCCTTGGTGGCTGCTTGCACCCCACTCTCTTGCCTAATATCTCCCTCCTGGCTCTTAGAAAGGCATTCATTCTCCACGTGACCACTGGACCATGTTGAACAGGAACACTTTTTTTTTTCATTTTGGATATCTCTCTATCGCTGCATCTTCAAGCTCACTTGATTTTCCTTTTGCACTATGTAGTCTGCAGTAAATCCTGTGAACTCGCTTTTAAACTTTGCACACATTGTAGTTCTCCTTTTTTAAAATCTCTAGGTGCTTGATGTGAGTCTTTAAAAAATGTATCCTCTGTGTATTTCCTCCTTAAAAGTGAGGATTATGAGACTTTTGTTTCACATGGTGAGAATGTGGTACAAGCAGGGGCCATTCCTTAGGAAAGGATATCATGCGTGCTGAGGTAAAAGCAAGGACAAAACTCACTGCCACGGAGCTGATTACGACTCTTAGCAAACCTGTTGGGGAGAGCAGGACTGCTCCTGTGGGTTTCTGAGACGTAACTCTTGATGGCCTTTGAAAGCTCCATCTAACAAGGGTCAGGAGAAAAGATGCCCAGGACGATTGACTGACACAGTGACTGCAACGAGGGGCTCAAAGATTACAATCGTGTGGATAATGCAGGAGCAGGAAGCATTTTGTTCTGTGTGTATGGGGTTGCTCCAAGTCAGAACCGACTCAATATTAGAAAACCGTCTGTCTCTTCCAAACATTTTCAGCAGATGAAATAGTGTCCTCATTATTTTCTTTATGTAATTACCTGATATTTGAATATCCACACCAATTCTAGGTCTATTTCAATTGACTGATATTTCTCACTTTGAGCTTAGTTGTATTTTCCTGCTTCGTATTCTGCAAGTCTTTGATTGAATGTCAGATGTTGAGATTTTAGCTTGCTGCATGCTGATTTTCCTTGTATTCCTATACAGCCAAAAGCAAGGCTCCAGGGATTGATAGGCTAACATTGGAAAGGTTTCAACAAGCTGATGAAGCACTGGAAGAATTCATTCATCTATGCTAAGGAATTTATAAGACAGCTACTTGACCTTATACCCATTCCCAAGAAATATGACCCCAAAGAATGCTAAAATTAAAAATATAATATAATAGATAGAGTATGTAAGTAAAATTTTGCTGAAGGTGATCCAGCAATGGTTGTAGCAGTACATTGACAAGGTGCTGCCAGATTTCTGGGTCCGATTCAGTGAAGGAAGGGGAACAAGGGCTGCCAACAATAACCTTGAGAAGAATGGAAGTTCCGTAGCCCTTCATTGTGTTCATGCAGAACTTGTGCATGAGTTAAGAGGCAGTTGTACAAACAGAACAAGGGAATCCTGCATAGCTAAAAGCAGGAAATGTTTGCAATGGGGTTGGATTCTCTCGCCCTACTTATTCATTCTGTATACTGAGCAAATCATCAGGAAAGGTGGCTTATCTGAATGAAAGAAAGGCATCAGGGTTAGAGGAAAGCTTATTACAACCTGTGATATGCAGATGACACAAAAGCCCTGGTTTAAAGTGAGAAGCATTTGAAGCTCAAGAAGATCAAGAATTGCAGCCTTCTATATAGAGGACAACTCAGTATAACGAAAACCAAAAGTCGTGCAAGTGGTTCAACAGGGAACCTCATGATAAACAGAGGAAAATCCTGAACTTGTGGAGGATTTTGTCTTCCTTGGATCCAAACTCAATGCTTATAGAAGCAGCAGTCAAGAGATCAAATTATGCATTTCTTTGGGTATATCTGTATCACAAGATCCCTTTAAATCCTGGAAAAGCACAGATAATACTTTGAGGGTTAAGGTTTGTCTGACTCAAGCCAAGGTATTTTTAATCATTTCATAATTGTGTGAAACTTGGACATCAATAAGGACTACCCAAGGAGAATCAATGTGTTTGAATCATGATGTTGGTGAAAATTATTTGAAGTATTATGGACTGCCAAAATTACAAATAGATCTGTTTTGAAAGAAGTAAAGTCAGAATTCTCCTTAAGGCAAGGAGGAAGAGACTTCATCTCCTGTAATGTGGACATGTCAGGAGAGAAAATTTCCTGAGAAAGCCATTATCCTAGGTACTGTAGAGGGGGGCAGCAAATGAAGAGGAAGACCCGACACAGGATGGAATGACACAGTGAGTGCAATAATGAGCTCAAACTTAGAAATGATTCAAGCAGGATCAGGACCAGGCAGCTTTAGGCTTGCTAGCAGTAGGGACGGACTTGACAGCATCTAATGAAAACATAAAGTTCTTGAGTTTTATTCTAAAATATTTTCTTGAGAAGCATTTTATGTTTTTAGGTGTGATTCTTAAATATTATAGGTGGGACCAGAATAATGTTTCTGAATGATAAACTAAAACTAATTTTTCTACTACTAAACAAATTTTTTATGCAGTGCTTTGTGAATAATAAAGCTTTCCAATTTAATTCATGTTGATATTATTCCAGGACAGCAATGAGAATCAGATACTATTTCTTTTCATCTGTACAAATAGTTCTTTCCTTAGTCATTGTTTCTTCAGAAGCATGGTTGGATTAGTCCTGTGTAAGAAACCACTTATCTGCAACCTTTCAAGGTTTTATCTGTGTATCTTTCTCTTCTTTGTTTCTCTGCCAAGTGAACACCAGCTACCTCTGTTTCTCCAAATGCTTGGTATTCTTTCTCCAACATGGATTCCTTGAGTGTTCTGCTGGATCTCCTTTCGCTGTCCCAGTCTAGAATTTCCCTCAAAGCCACTGCTATTCGGTGCCCTTGAGTCAGTTCAGACTCATAGAGACCATGTGCAGAACACTGCCTGGTTAGGTGCATCCTCACAATTATTGCTGTATTTCAGGACGTGACAACATCTACTGTGCCAGGCCAGTTCCTTGGTGGCCTTTTCCCTTTCTCGCTGGGCCTGTACTTAAACATAATGTTCTTTGCCAGGGACTGGTCTGTCCTGATCATATATCCAAAGCATGTAAGAATGTAGTCTTGTCACTTTCGAGGAGGATTCTGGTTGTAGTTCTTTCAAGACAGGTTTGTTTATTCTTCCGGCAGTCCACAGTTCTTTCAAAATTCTTTGCCAAACACTGTGATTTATATACAAAGATTCTTTTTTATTTTTTTTTGCTTTTCTTATTAACTCTCCATGACTTGGGTCAGGCACATCTTAGTCCTCAAAGTAACATTCTTTCTCCTTAACACTTTAAAGAGACATTCTGAAGAAAATTTACCAGATGCAATGTGTCTTTGATTTCTTGAGTCCCTTTTCCATGTGCATTGACAGAGAATCCAAACAAAATGAAGGAATTGACAGCTGAAATCTTTTGTCAACTTATCATGATCTTGTCTACTAATCAAGTTGGAAGTTTTTTTTTTTACATTGAGTTGCAATTCATACTGAAGGCTACACTCTCTGATTTTCATTAGCAAGTGTTTCAAATTGTCTTCATTTTCACTACACAATGTTGGGTCACTTGCTGATAAACTTTCTTTCAATCATAACTTTGTGTTAATCTCTTTTACTTCATCACTTTGTCCATTTGTTTTAGCTAATGTGTTAGTCTAGGTATATTAGAGAAAAAAATCCACAGAAATTCATATTTTAAGAGAGAGTTTTATATAAAGGAGCATATGTACATCAAGAAAACATCCCTTCAAATGCTGCCCAAGCCAACAAGTCCAACAGTAACCCATACGTCCAACACCAATACACAATGCCCTCCTTCTTTTCAAAAGACACATGCAGGGATGCCAACTGCAGCAGAAAAGCTGAATCAGTGAGTTTGCAAGTATCTCGGTGATGGGAGGGGTCTCCACACAGCTGCTTCTGTCCACAGGCCTGCATCAGGGTAGGTCCATGTGACGTCTCCAGGGATGTCTTACAGGAAGTCAGTCTTGCAAGCTGAAGCAGGAAACTGGCTAAGGCAACTCAACCCTGCTTTGACCATCACAAAGCAAGAGATGACTGGAAAGGTGAGGTTCACCAAACCATTTAGCAATCTACCCTTCAATTAAGCCCACATGTGTTTACCAGCCAGGTTGACACAATAAGCGATAACTATCTCAATCCACCTCTTGCCAACCTGGCACCTGTGCATAATTATTTAACCATACAATTACAGGTAAGTAACACCTACACCTTTATCCTATAATATTGTGAATGTTCCCCCACCTATCAAAGTTTGTAAGCCAACCACTTCATGCTTTTACCCCTCCCCCCAATTTTGAGTATCCAATTATATACTGTCCACTTACATCAACAGAGTTCTCTGAGGAGACACTCAAATTTTTCAACATGAAGAATCTTCATTCCAATTGGAATCTTGTGAAGTCCACATCCATACACAAAGTCATGTCAAGACAGGTCGTCCATAAAGTCAGGAGCAATATGCACCAGTTCACTGGCTCAAAAATCTCTTCAACTGGTTGGGTTCTGGTCAACTCAATGTGGGCTGCCTCCACAGCCTCCACCTGGTGCCCATTTGGCAGCCTTGCCTTTAGACCAATACTCAACAAGTCTAGCTCTCTTGAGCTACATCATGAACTTTAGACCATTTAAACCAAGTCCACAGATGTCACTGGCCAAACTCAAATGTCTCTTTATTGGTGCATTTCTCCCACTTCCAGTCAACAAGTAGAGCCAGGGGATCACCTAACAAGCATTTCTGCCTGCTCACAGCCTCCCTTTAACGTTCAGAGTCAGAGAGAAGTTTGCTTCATGATTCCACATTTTTCCAGTTTCTGACAAAGACTCCTGGTTCCTGAGTACTCCAAAGCAATGGGTGGGGAATATCTTTTCAAAGCTTTCTTTGCAAGCACAGCTTAAGTCATGTAAAGATCAAATTGTAATGGCTGAATGTAAGTGGCATTACAAACTTTCTAAGCAAGCTCAGAGAAAGCTTCTGAGTCTCTTCTGACTTCCCATTTGATCTTTTCTGAACTTTTTGTACTTTTAATGTTCTTTTGCTGTTGTCATTTCTGATTTCTAAATCTGATCCCACAATTCATCAGGTTTTCTACCATTATTAGTATTCAAGCTGTCAAACCTATTCTTGAGGTAATTGTCTGTAAACTTAGGGAGGATATACCTGTGGCAGTATTTTGAGTACCATGGGTTTCTTTTACTTTTCTTCATGTGTAACTTGAGCTTGCAAAGGAGCTGTTCCATAGTTGGCCTCTTTCTTTGTATTTTTTTCTGATAATGTTGACTTTCTCCATAATCCCTTTGGTAATTACATATTTTCAGGTGAACTTGAAGATATATAATAGTGTAGGGGAGGTATTCAAGCTGTCAATCAAGTCACAGCACGATGGTGCCTCCTTCTGGTCATAACTTACTTATAAGGTAACTTCCTTCTATCTCTCTGTCTTTATCTCCCTGTTGGCTGACCTTGATGAAGGCCTGACCCCTGAAAAGATAGCCACAATACTTTGTACCCACTGGTCTATGATTTTCCTGCATTCTGAATCATTGCTTGTTGTTATGTAAGTCTGAAGAGGGACTTATGGACTAGTAGTGGACTTATGAACTTGAGTTTGACTGGGCTAGAATATTTTCCTGATATATAAAGATTTTTGATATAATGATCTTTCTTACACATGGTTCTCTAGTCAACCCAGCCTGACACAATCCCTTTCAATAGATATAGTCAAATTTCTAATTTCCTTCCTGGGAGAGTGGTGGTGAGAGTGGTGATACTGGAAGGGTGGAAGGAAAGTGGAGTAGAAAGGGTAAACCACTTATTAGGATGTACATATAACCTCCGGCCTGGGGTACAGACAATAGGGAAATGGGTGAAGGGAGGCATTGGACAGTGTACGATATGACAAAATAATAATTTATCAATGGTTCATGAGGGAGGGAGGGGAAATATGAGGAGTTAATGCCAAGGGCTTAATTAGAAAGAAAATGTTTTGAGAATGAAAATGGAAAAAAAAAAGTACAAATGTGCTTTGCATATAATGGATGGGTGGATGGATTGTGATAAGATTTGCATGATACACCAATAAAAAGATTATTAAAAAGCTTTATAGAAAGTAAATTGGAAAAAATTTTAGTCCCTTAAAATATTACTTTTGATGCAAATCATTTTCTTGTGTCTTTATCTTTAATTAAATATTTATTCTTGAGACTCACTGTTAAGGAGCCAAGAAGTATTTTTTTCAAGTGAAAAGTGTGGTTTCTAGGGTTTGATAGTAAAATCAGGATCATTCATGCACATTAGAATCAGGACATAAGAGAAATAAGCATGCCTTCCTTGGCTATTCTGGGCAGGAGTTTCTATAGTGCAATTTAAACTACAAAAAATGGCTCATAATTGCCAACACCTAATTTAACATTCTGAAGCTAATCATAAAACAACCTCCCCTTTCACAGGAGAGACAAAGTCTCAGCCAGGCTTTAAATCCTGATTATATGACAAGGTTCCAATTGAAATTTTAGCTATCCACCAAGTGACCTTCAATGACCACAAGCTGGGAAGCTTGGTAACCAATCTAAAGAGATCTCTAGGCAAACCCCTCACCCCACTACTGCCTTCCAGACGCCTGCATTATTCACCACATGACAAAAGACACGCAGAATATGAAAAACAAATAATTGTAGCAACCTTCAACCTGCAATTCTTGAGAAGCCAACGACAAGCTGTGAAAATATTCCCATAACCTTTCTTTCCTTGTGGGGGCTTCAGGCACAGATAAAATGTTTATGTTGTCATCCCATATATAGCAATAAGTAATTCCTTTTGCCTTTAAGCAAGTGCTATCTTGAAGAAATACTGCTTGCATTAAAATAAAAGAAATATGACAGCCATAGGTACTTTCCATCTGTTTTAGGGAAACTTAATTTTTAATCATTTTCTGCAACTTGGCTTCTATTAGAAAGAAAATTCTCCCGTAACAAAATTTAATTTAATTTTTACTAGATTTCTTTCTGATGTCACAAAAATCAAACAAAATAGGCATAGAATATTGCTGGAGAAGAAATACCTCACTTCTAATTCTTGGAAGACTGGCAAACACAAGTGTCTTAAATGCGTTGTCATAAGCTTTTTGAGAATAACTTTTTTTCCCATCCAAGTTTGCATTCTCCACAGTGCAGCTTGTTATCTTACACAAAGCTAGCACTATTAAACATTAGTAAGTGAATCCTGAAGTTACATATAAATTGAATGAATGTACCAACTTTTACTGTGTCTGTGATGATTATGCCTGTGAAAAAATGTCCCCTTGATTGAAAGTTTTACGGTTATACAACTTTGCCACAGGTTTCTGTCATCTGGTCATTTATAACCCACAGAGATCCCAGAAGACAGAGCAGAGCTACCCATAGGGCTTCTACAACTGTCCATCTTTCTAGAAGCAGAGAGCCTGGTCTGTGTCGTGAAGAACTCCAGATGAGTTTGAAACTTCGCACCACTAATCTTTGAGTCAGCGGCCTAAAGTTTATACCACCATGGCACTTGGCTCCTCAGGTATAAGATTATGTCAGCTTTAATTGTACCTTTAAAAAGAAATCTGTATTAGATTCAATAACATTTTTATGAAATAAAACAGAAAATACATTTGAACGTTTCAGAAAAGCAATATATTTTAAAGATTTCATTTAAGAGAAATCAGTTTCTAATACGCAGTGTAGCCGGTATACATAAAAGATCTGTATCTGTGGTTTTCAACCTGTGGATCGTGATATCTTTGGGGATCGAATGACCCTTTTCACAAGGGTTTCCCAACTCATAACAGTAGCAAAATTATAGTTAGGAAGTAGCAACAAAAATAATTTTATGGTTGGGAAGTCACCACACATGAGGAACTCTCTTAAAGAGTCACAGCATTAGGAAGGTTGAGAACCATTGACCTATATAATCACGTTATTGGAAAAAATTAGAAAAAAGATAGTTAAGAAAAAAACGAGGGAACCATGTCAAGCATAAAGGCCACTTCAGTGGGTATGACTGTGCATAACAACTGGCCATTCATTTCTTGGCAGCCAAGACAAGAGGAAGCACCATGGGTTACATAGTTCACTTGTTGAAAAGAAGAAAATTTACTACTTTCTCTAGAAAAGCACATTTTATTTCCTGATGCTAAACTCAGAGCAAGTTCTCATGTGAGTCTTAGGTAAGGAACATTGAGTAATTTAATGGACAATGTCCTCATACCAATTTCACAGCAAATGCAGAAATGGACCTCATGTGGCTCTTTCGTGTAAAAGCCTTCAATAAAAGTCAAAGGCAGAATATTAAAACATCAGGGAGCAAGAGAGTTTGTGGAGGGACTAAGGGAAGTGGCAATAGCTGTGTTCAATCCCCATTCCAAGGACAGAGCTGGCAATACAGGAAGGAGTGAAATACTAAACCCACTTCTTAGTGGCATTGCCTGTTTCTTAGGATTCAAGAGTAGTTCAATTTTCAGGGGACTTTTCGGTGAAAGCCTCAAGCTCAGGTTTTTATGTAGATGATTACAAACAGACCAATAAAATTTTAAATCCACTTTAGCTATTGGTAAACCCATATACAACCAGAAAACCCCACATCCTAAGCAGTGCTGTAGCTTAAAACGCCTTGCTCCTCCGGAGGGTGAAATGTGTAGGTGCGAGCCAATGTGGCCAAACGTCTCAAACCTTTTCAACAAAGGACTTTTAAAGAGAACGTTATGTTCACCTATTATTTCTAGGATTTGGGAAAAATTCTAAAGAGCCGTCCTATAAATCTAAAATGTCTTATTTTTCTCAATTTGAGATTTCAAAATACATATGTATTTTAAATCTTAATATTTTAAATATTTAGATTTGAGTGATACCTGTCCTACTTTCCCCAGAGGTACAATTAACATAGTTAGAGTAGCATGGCCATAAAGGTTTTAAAAAACAACCTAACTGCTATTGAGGCTACACTGACTTATAGTAACCTTAGAGGACATGTAGAACTGCCTCGGAGAGGTCCGAAGGCAGGAACTGTTTACTGGGGAAAACAAAGAAAGAAGGAACCATTTTTCTCCTGACTCGTGCTTTTGAACTCCTGACCTTGGGGACCGCAGCCCAATAGGTAATCCTTATACTCCCAACTTTGGCATGTGTAATTATAGCTTGAAATTTTTTTGAAGTATAATAGGACTGCAAACCTAAGGAAACAAAAGACAAATTAAAAAAAACCAAACTCATTGCCATCGAATCAGTGCTGATGCACAGTGAGCTGCTGTGCTTTCTTGAGACTGTTTACAGGAGTTGAAAGCCCTGTCTCTTCTGTGGACCTGGTGGTGGTCTTGAAGTGTCACCCATGCAGATCCCATAACCAGTATGCCACCACGGCTTCCTACCCAAGAGAACCCAATTGATAATGATGTGGACAATTGAATTTGGGGTAACAGGGACTCTCAAATGTTTTCCAGGAATTTTCAGTAAAGTTTAACTTCAATAATTGACCTGCTCCAGGAGCTCACACAATACCCAAGTTTAAATATCCATCAGGGTTCAGGACTTCACTTTGTCAAACAAAATGCTGACCTCCTCTTTCTCAGTGATGAGTAAAATGCACAGGTTTTTGATCTTTGGGGTTCAAAATAAGAGAAAACATATTGAAATTTAACATTAAATATTGACACTTAAGGAGTCCTTGGTATGTGTATGCTAACTCATTTCATTTTCACAGCAACTTACCAAGTGAGTAATCTTATACCTATTTTACAAAGGTTGAATCTAAAGTACAGAGACAGTATCAACTTGCCAATAAGTCACAAATTAGTTCATACATGAGCAAGAACTTGAACCCAGCAGCTTGATTGCAGTCTTTATTTTAAGGATTGTGTTAAAATAATTCTATTCTGAGGGTCTTCTATCCTATTTCAAAACTAATCTGAATGCTGAATTACTTCAAATCTATTCGTAGCCTAGGACCATCACTGTAAATGCGTCAGGGCCAAAGTGATCCTTCAGGTGCAGACAAGGGAGAAGCAGCCAGTTCTCATTCTCTGTAGTGGCATTCTGCTGATCTTTTGTGAACTTTTTCTGCCTATTCATAATGCTCTTCCATGACAACTTTATCTCAGGCATATTTCATCATGTCCTCTCATGCATGCCCACCCACTTCAGCTTTATCTCCCAATTTTAACTGACTCAATCACTCAATGCTTTCCGATGAATAATGCATACTTCTGGCAGGAAATCTTCCTGGATTTTATATCAGGTCGGACTCTACTTTTTGGCCTGCCTTGGGTTTGGAGCTGAAAACAAGACTGTACCAGAAGCAACAGTCGTGAGTGATGTGGTTAGAGTGGAGAAGGGTGTATGTGGATGACAAGGTTCCCAGACTTGACCTGTCTCATCCATAGTTGATGCTTTTTTGTAGTTTCTTGAAGGACTGCCCTTCTTCAGTTAACACTTGTTCTTCCCATAGAAGATCTATCTTGGCAAGACATTATTAGTTCTCTTCTACTATGCAAAAAGATGTTGTATGGTTTCAAAGGTTATTATGGCTTGACCAGACTTCTTGATCAGTAGAAAAATGACGTCCTGGTTGCTGTCAATAGACACGTTAATACATTCTTAAATGTGCTGGACTAGATTCATTAGTCAGGATCCATGTTAGTGCTGGACTGCTAGCTGTTGAAGCCCACCAGAGAATCTTTGGGAGAAAGGCAAGGTTTTCTGTTTCTGCTCACCTAAGTTGTAGAAGTGCCAGATACCCCAAGGGCAATTGTACTCTGTCCTATAGGATCCCTGACTCAGAAAGGATTCCATGACAGTGAGTTCTGATTTTTAATATCAGTCAGAGTTTTCAAGAAGGTTCACTCTCAGTAGAATGCGTTTCTAGTTAGAAAGGAAGTAAAAACCCTTTCTTTGGTTGTCAACTTTTCTAACCCCACCCCTACCCCTCCTCACCCCCCAGCTCTCATTATGCTGACCATATTCTGAGTTAACAAGAACCCCACCCCACCTTCTTATCTTGCTTTATTTATGACCTATGTCACACTATTGTCATCACACAGGTCCTCTCTCCTTCCTTCAGGATCTCTGTTGATTTTAAACACCTACTGACTGCCCTGCTGAGGATTTGATATTTAAATGTTTCACATTAGGTAGATGTGAATTTAGTACAGCAATGATTTTGTATTTGTAGACAGAGAAGTCAGTCATAACAAGGAGGTGAGTGATTTTATTTAATGACAGCCAGAAAATCTTCTGGGTTTTTAAAGCCAGGGTTTTCCCCAGTGTTTGCTTCTGTGTGTGCTGATGAGATTTTAGTTTCAAATGAAGAAAAGGTAAGATTAAAGATGCATGCTTAAATTAGGAATTCTCTTTTTACAGGATGACATGCAATTACATTGTTCTTTGTTGAAACCTCTTGTTAAGAATCTTTCATGAAAAATACTTAATGGATAGCAATGTGGAAGCTACAAACTTGAGAAGTAAAAGCCCTTTCTTTGATGGGAGGAACATATAAACTGCTGTCAGATTTCCAGCAAGAATCATACTTATCACACTAGTATATTGTATATAAAATACAAAGTAGAATTACTATTGTTGTTTTTTTTACTATTGTTGTTTTTGAAAAGGATATTAACTTTCTTTGAACAAGAAATGTGCCTTTACTTTTGTTCTTTAAGATGGATTCTTATGATACTAAAACTTATTTCCAAGTTATGCAACTTTGAATAAATGGCAAACTATAAAAATAATAATCAGAATGACTTTTTATGATATTTTCTCTATTGGTTAATCAGATTACAAGGGCCAGGTGTTTTAAAATGCATTGCTAACAAACATTCATACATATAAATATTATTTATAGCTGTATCAATTTAAATACACACGTATGACTAATGTACTAAGTAGCTACCTAATTATTCAACTACATGTAATTTTACTTATGGCCATTATATACTTAATTGTATTGAAACTTATATGTACCTCTCTCATCTGTCTTGTTCCTCCTCGTATTCTTTGTTGTCTTATTTGTATGTTTTAATTTTAATCTTCACAAGCTTCTCTTGTCTTTTGCCCAAATATGGCACCTTAAAGTGCTTATCTCTTGTCTTTAAGTGCCAATAAGATAAAATCCAAATTAAATCATATTCAACAACTTTTAAGATTGAGTTAAAATTAAGAGTTTCTAAAATTAGATTTCTTAGTTTTGAAAGGGGATTCAACTAATAAGACCCCATGAAAATCACTGCCTTGGAGTGGGTTTCTGACTGAGCAATCCCTGGGAGCAAGGAGAGCTGCTCTGGGTGCTTTGAGACTGCTGGTCTTTGCAGGAATCAGAGGGAGGCCCGCTCTTTCTTCTGCGAAGCAGCTGGTCATTGCTCATAATTGACCAGCGCACGGAGTACCCCACTGCACAAGCATGGATCACAGATTTGTTTATAGTCACCCCATTTCCATTTTTTTTTCCAGAAAATGAAGTCTTCTGTGAAAATCCATGTGGTCTTTTAAAGATTGAGCCTATCTATGAAACAGGGACAGTTTCATGGTATCTAAGGAAAGAAATGGATGTGGTCATTAGGAAATGCATTATTGAGGCTTAATCCCAGTCACAAAATGGGAAAGGTAATTCCACACAAATGCAGAAGTTGTAAGGCCAGAAAGTAGAAGAGAAAGAAGTTTACAACCAGGCCCATCTGGGCTGTTCAGAACAATCAGCAGTCATTACATATAGAAGACAAAAGGTCAATGAAGCTCATTCTACACAACCATCTGGTTTACCAGACTTGAAGTATTTAGCCATCATTGTCTCAAAGACGACTTTATGCCCACCTCTGCTTTCAGTGAAATATAGTGTAATGTGAGTGTAGTTCTATAGCATTATTTCATGTTGACATGTATTTGAAGTTTTTCTAATGTATGATATTCTTTTTTAATGATATTCTCAATCATCTGAAATTTATTAGATTTTCAATGTCCATGTTAACTTTTGGTTCACTAAAATTCATTAAAATATATATAACTATCTTGCTATTAATATAAATAAGAAAATATGATTTGCCTTAAAAGTCATGGCTATTTTGATCAAATAAAACACAATAGAATGCTTTCTTTTCATATTTAGAATGAAAACTGGGATCTTTAATTTATAAAGGAAATGCTGATTTTCCTTGAGGAGGGCACTGATTTTATAAAAATAGTATGAATGAAATGTATGAGAATAATTTTCTTAAATATGCAGAATTTCCATGATCAGATATAATGGTGAAAGTAAAGATATTTAAAATCTATCTTGAAAGAAAAGTGAATATCTAATGGTTGTCTATTTCAGATGTAAAAATAGTTTCCAAAGATCTTTAGACTCAAAAATGCGTTTTAGTCAGTAAAATTTATTAGGTGATTTACATTTTCCAATAACACTAATACTCCTTTTAGTGATGCCCAATTTCTTTCCTTATCCATCTGCATTACTTGGACCATCTGCTGATATTCAATAGGCTAGTATGCCCTCATTAACCCGAGAAGATAGCCAATAATCAATCAATATTCCATATATCTCTAAATCATGAGAGTTGGTCCTCTTTTTCTCTGCCCCACCAAATTATTTTCTGTTTTGTACCTTTCAACTTAAATATTAGCAATCCTATGTCACAATATTTGGAGTTGTTTCTGGCCAGAAAAGAGGATTCAACCATGAAATCCCACTATGGAATTGAAGGCTATTTATAATGAATATTTTTCTGTAGATCTTGATTTTTAGAAGTCTGAACAAAAATTAAATTTCTACTAAAATGAAAAAGACATAAAATGAACAAAGGAAATAAGGAAAACACTTTAATTTTTCATTGGATCTGATATGCATATTTCTAACTTATAGCTCTAGGTGGTTTAAGGATGGTTGCTTAAGTGAACATATATATAAACAGCAAGTTGCATATCATTAAAAGTTAATTTCACTTGGATTAAATATTAGTTTTAAAAAATTAATCTGTTTCTCATGTCAGGACCTAAAACACATACAGTAGTTTCTATTTTCATTAGCAAAAAATCAGTTATTTACATGTTTCTTGAACATATGTTTGAGAAACCCATTGGAAAGATGTAAGTAAGATTAATTTATAGCCCCAGTAGACTGGAATAAATTTAGTGTACTCAAAATATAATTGAATAGTATAATTAAAACTTCATTTTTCTTTTAAATAATTTGCTTATACTAAATGACATCTTGTAAAATGGCTTAGATCCCAGTATTTGCATCTAATTCCTTTTTCTAGGAACCATATTGATTGCAGTTTTGGAAATAAAGCTATTTAAACAAAATCAATTAAAATGATATTAAGAAGGTCATGCACATATTTATAAAAATCAAATCCTCTGTTAATTAAAAAGCACAACCCATTAGTAACATTGAAGCTGAAATTTCCATGACAACAGTTAAAAAATTTAACAGCACACATTTTATTTACTTTGCAAAAGAAATAGACCCAGTAAAATAGACTGGTGACCTAATACAGTGTGTCTGATAGTGGTATATTTGAGAAAATTAATCAAGAAAAACTGTTGGTAAGTTTAGGAGAGACTATATAGACTTGTGCTAAATAATCTACTTTTACAAATGTGTAAATTTGTACATTGCTAGAGTAGCAAATATCCATAATTTTTACAAATGTGGAATTGCCTCCACATTATCATATCATATCACATGATTTATTGTTTACACTGTTGCATGATCTTTACTACTTGGAGTATTTTTTAGCAATTGTGAGTCGTGAAATGATAATTTTATTGACTTATTGAGGCCTATTCTCATTTCCCCTTTAATCCAGATATTAAATTCTTATCTCCTTTTGTCCAACAAAAAGCAGAAAAATCTGCTTGGTTTCATATGTAATCTAATTACAATTCATGGCAATCCAGAGTGCCAATAACTCAAAGCGCATGTGCCAAAGCACATTTTCCAAATACTATTCTTTTAATGGTAATACACATGAATATTATGCATTTGTTGTGAAAGAATAAAAAAGATATATAAGTTGTTCAGCAGATTGCTCTCTTAGGAGTCATGATTTATTGGGGAGGATGATATGAATATAAATGAAATGATAAAAAACAACATGAGGCTATGAATAATCGATGCTTCATCAGAAAGCCAGAGAAGCACAGAAGAAGGAGGGTAGGCTTAGGATTGATTGGTCTGGGGACATTCGGACAGAGGAGCTTTGATTTTGCCTGGGTCTGAGGGATGGTTGCCAGTGAAATACAGGAGGGCTTCAAAAGTTCGTGAAACATGAAATGAAAAATGATGTCATTTTTCCACCAACACTTTGAACTCCCTTTGACCTAAGAAGGAGGAGGAAAATGTGAGCCTGGTAGTGAGAATAAGGTGCAGTCATGTTGCGAGAAAGTATAAGGGTGTTTGGGGGACACTGAAGAAACTGGATTAGAGAGTTGACATAAATGGGGGTGACATAAATAAAAGTGAGAGGAAAGTTCTCAAAGGTGGATGAAGACCACGTTCTGGCAGTTTCTATATTACTTGACAAATCATTCTATTTACAAGCACCAGACAATTGTTTCCTGGGTTTTCTGGAATAGTCACTGTTTTTGACTGATTAATCTTTCACCAGAATGTTGACTGCTTTACCAGCAGAAGCCAGGAGGCAGGGAATCTTTTATTGGAACCTCAGAAGTCAGAGAGAAGAAATCACTGAGTAGGAAGCAAGGTGGAGGTGACCTAGTGATAATGCCTTATAGCAATTTGAGGTCACTGTTAAAATAGTTCATTTGAGGGTATCGACTTAAAGTTTATTCTCAGGGTATTTAGAGGTAGAATCTTACAATAAGACATCCTTATTAAGCAACTGCATGACTTTGTGACTTAGACTTTAGAAGTTAAGTTGAGTGGTTCAAAGCCCCCAACTTCTCCTCAGGAGAAAAGATGAAGTTGTCTGTTACTAAATATTTGCAACCTCAAAAACATGATATAGGATCACTATGAGCTGAAATTGATACAATGGCAATGTGGTGGCTATTAAATATATAATAATCTAATATATGTTCTAACCACTCTATTCTACTTGATAGCACTGGGTTTAGTTTTAGATTTCCTTACGGGTCTCAAAGTAGGTCATTGAAAGCAATGGTCATGTACAGTAAGGAGCACTCAAAGGGGGATAAACCTATAAAAAATGAAAAGAAAACAATATTGAGAGGAATGATAGAGAATAAGAAGTTGTTATAGAAGTAATATAGGTTCTTAAGGGTCAATGGAGAGAGAGGTTGGTACATCCAATTAATACAAAGACTCTCCTATAAGAGGTTATGGTAGAATATTTGTTTAGTCATGATTTTTCCATGACATAGTTCACACATAACTAGGAAATGCTTCACGTGATTGAATATAAACTTTCTCTGCCAACATGTATCAACATGGCCCATGAACTGTTGCAGCCTGCCTTAGAGTGCTGATAAGACCTAGAAAATCTATTTTTGTGATGCTGGTGGACATATGCTAGCATGACATTGAAAAAACATACCCTTGATGGCATCAAAAAATGACAGCTATGCTTCTAATTCCAAAATTCAGCTCATAATAAGTGGGTAAGAAATCCGTTCAGCTGTGCATAAAGAGATTGCTTTGGTCACATTCAGACAATGCACCTGTACATAGAAGCATAGAGGGAGAAGTTAGAAGAAGGTGGATTTGAAGTCTGGGAAATTGTGCAATATCATTACTGGTATTGGCCCCATTCATTGAGCCTAGCATTGTAACAGTTGGAATGAACTTTTAGAGTATCAGATACAATACTAGCCAAGGGGCATTTTTTTCATTGGAATAATGTATTTATCCCTTGGGTTAAAGGTAAGAGAAACAAAGAATTGCTGGGGTTAAATTACTCTTTCCTAGCCCAGATGACTTAGAATTCCAGATGAGCATTGATACTGGTCAGGTTTCCCAATAGCATTGCTAAATCCAGAGCAGTGACTTGTTACATAACTGAGGCAAACACTGCGACTTCCCTGAAGGAATCCTGGCCACTTCCAGACATCCTTCAGCCTCTGGCTTTGTGAGAGGAACCTGAATAGGCCACTGAACCCCATTTTGTACTTTGTTTTCTCAGGATAGAAAGACATGATACTCCTCTGTGTATTGTACAATAAAGCATGAGGACTGTTTTTTTTTTAGTAGAAAGCACTATGGAAATATTGTTGCTGTTAGGTGCCATTGAGTAACTCTGATGCATAGCGACCCTACAGACAGCATAAAAAATAAAATAAAAAAACAACATGGTCTGGTCCGGGGCTCTCACCACAACTGTAGTTATATTTGAGTCCATCGCTATCACTGTTGTATGTGTCCATCTCTGTAAGTGTCTTTCTCTTTTCATCTACTTTGTACTTACCAAGCACAAGACATTTTTCCAATGGCTGGTACTTCTAATAACATGTCTGCAGAATGTGAGATGAAGTTTTGCTATATTCATTTTTAAGGAGTATTCCAGTTGATCTTCCCTCAAGACAGATTTGTTTGTTCTAGTATATTCACTACTCTTTCCTTTGCCTTTCATTCTCTCCTCTCCTTTTCTATTATGTAGAATAGTTTCTCGTATCAAACAAAGTGTTCTTTCCTTTATCGGAATAGCATAAAAATATTCTTGACAGGGATTTCTGTGGAGCAGATTTCTGTCTGTAATTTCATGACAGACAGGTTTAATAGAAAGTTGTTAGGATCAAGTGAACAACATAAGAAAATGCCCAGAAATTTTGTTTCAAGATTCTCTGAAGAGGGGAAGAGCAATGAATTATTAAAGTGCATCTAGATTTGGAAAGATTTTTGGCTATGTTGTTGAGGCTATGCTCCCATAAAGAATTAGACCCTCAGAAATACCATCATGGTTTGTTAGTTTGTTTTGTTTTGGAAGAGTTATTAATCGTATCAGTAATGGTTCTGATGGAAAATGTTAAGTGATACCTTAGAATATAATCAATCAGTTCAATACATCAACTCCTCAACATTTGTCCAAATCTGCTAACCACAGATGGCTCATCAGAATTAACTGCGATTTGAAACTTTGAAAAAAGACATGTATTTCTAAATAGTGGGAGCTATATTCATGTAGAAAAGATCAATTGTACAGAGTTAAAATTGTGTACAGATATATTGTGCTCTAAAGATGCTACCCTTTTACAAATCAAAGATTTGCAGACACCATGCATCACATAAATCTGCCAGCATCACTTTTCCAATAGCATATATTCATTTTATAGCACTGTCACATTTTGAGTAATTCTCAAAGTATTTAAATATTTTCCAAAATGCTGTGGTATATATGAGACTGTAGATATTGTAAAAGTAACTCTTAGGTATAAGGGGAGCTAAAAAGCACTGTGCAACTGACTATATTGCTTCATCATTTTGCTGTGGTAGACTGGAACCAAGTGTGCATGTCTTGAGGTTTGCCTTTATGCCATGGACTATTTGACAAACTTGAAGATATGATTATGTGCTCATTTTTAGAGAGAAATTCCAAAAGAAGGCTTAATTTTGCTTTATTTGATAATGATTGCACAATGATTGTATTGCTGCTGGAAAGATTGGTATTTTGAAGCAGTCAATGGACTCATGGGAAAAAAAATATCTCACATAAAATCTTAACCTAGAATATCTTATGGGGCACTTTTATTCTTTCACAAAGGGTCATTATCTGAGTTGGAATGGGCTCAGTTGTGTCTCTCTTTATCTATTACTACAGCTATATTTACATCTATATGTATATCTACATCTATTCCTCTACTCTAGAATGTAGTATAAAGGTGTATTTATAAAGTTTTAACTTTTTTTTAGTTACATCTAGTTTTAAATTTACACATTGTTTTAAAAGATACACTAAAAATGTTATCTTCCATGTTCCTCTTCCATAAAGCAACAATATTAAAACTTATGAATGCATGAATACTTTATAATACTGAATATACTTTCTGAATAGTATTCATTAGACTTCAGTATCTTTGTTAGACTCATGATCAAGTTTTGACCTACCCAAAGCAAAGAACATATATTTCCTTTCTTCTATCTTATTGAGATACGGTTCCTTTAAAATTTTACAAAATATATAATTTGTTTATAATTTTCATCTATTTTATTGAGTCCCTTCCCTTTTGGGCAAGGGAATTTTATCCTTTGTCACAAATACCCATTCAATAGTCATTTCAGTTCTGAAAGTTCGGCATTACTTCTTTGATTTTTATAGTCTTATTTAAAAATAATAAGGAGCCCTGGTGGTGCATTATTCTGGACATTGGGCTGCTTCTTAAGTGAAATTTTGGTGGGTTGTTTCACTGGAGAAAAATCAGGCTGTTTCCTCCATTAAAGATTGATAGTCTCAGAAACTCTATGAAGATGTTCTCTGTTTTATAGGGTCACCATGGGTGAAAATCAACTTGATGGCAGCAAATTAAGTTTTATGTATCTACAAGTTGTTCTTATTTATATCTTGTAAATATGAGGTCATGGTATTGTGGTTAGACTTCACTGAATCCTTACCAATGCATAGCTATCCTATGTATAAAAGAAATAAATACTGCCCTGTCCTCAGTCATACTCACTTGCAATGTTTGAGCCCACTGTTGCAGTGACTATGTCAAATCATCTTTTGATAGTTTTCCTCTTTTTCATTGGTTCTCTACCAAGCATAATGTCTTTTTCCATGATCTGGCTTCTCCTGAACACATATCCAAATAAGTGAGATAAAGTCTTACCACTCTCATTTCAAGGCAGAATTCTGACTCCACTGCTTCCAAGAGAGATGTCTGCATTCTTCTGGCAATCTAAAATATATTTAATGTTTAATGTTGAAATATAATTTAATGTTTATTGTTTTTCATCAAAACATTATTCAACATTATTAAAATATATCAATTCTCCTGTTTCCTAATTCATTGTGCAGCTTTCTCATGAATACAAGATGATTCAAAGTACCAAAGGTTGGGTTAGGTAAAAATTAGTCCTCAAATTGCTCTTTAAGTTATTCTCTTTGGCAGAGCTTGCACAATCCACAATACACTACAGCACATTATAATACAATACAGTATATACAACTTTTGATTTCTTGATTGCTGCTTTCATGGGAATTAGTTGTGGATTCAAAGAAGATGAAACACTTCATAACTTCAATATTTTTTGTTTGCCATGATTCTATTTATCGTTCAATGGTGAAGATTCTTGTTTTCTTTTTGTATAGGTATAACTGATAGAGAAGGCTGTAGACTTTTATCTTCATCTGTTAGTGCTTCAAGGCCTCTTCACTTTCAGCAAGTGTGTCATTGTTAGTGAGCCTTCCTCCAATCTTTTGCTTTTTTTAGTGTCTCCCTTGCTTTCATTCATATATCTCTTTTTAAATATTATCTTATTGGGGTCACTTATAGATGATGTAATAATTCATAATTGAGTTAAAACAAATTTAATTATACAATAGCCGACTATCAGTTTCAGGACATTTTCTTTCTTTTTCAAACCTTGGTAGCAGTTTCCTTTTTTCCCTTCCCTTCCTCACCTTTCCCCACCTTACCTTGCTGCTATGTTATATATTATTATCATTCTTTTCTGTGTCTTACATAAGCCAATATATCTGTTTACACACAATTCTGTTATTTTTCCCCCTTGAGTGGAATTATACAGCCATAATTGCTATCATATCTCCCTTCCCTCCCTTCTCTCCAACCCCCTCTTCTCTTTCAGTACCTTCAGGGAATTATTACTGCTTTTATTGTTTCTGAAGGGTTATCCATCTTGGCTTTCATATAGCAAACAATTTTAATTATACAACTGAACATACTCTTGTCTAGCAAAATTAATGAGGAATACAAGAACCATAGTAGTGAATGGAGGAAATATTAAAGAAATAGTCCTGTGTTTCACCTATGCTATACTACACATTGGACTTCCCTTCCATGTGGTCCTTCTGTGAGAGACTATCCCATTATAATACAGGTGGATTTTGAATCTCTGCTACATCCATACCCCTTTACATGAATTTCGCTGTTGTTTTTAAACTTGTGATACCTCTTCCATTGTTGCCTCATGATCACACAGGCTGGTGTGCATCTTTCATGGGGGGCTTTGTTACTTCCGAGCTAGATGGTTGCTTGCTTATCTTGAAGCCTTTAAGACACCAGTTGTTATATCTTTTGATAGACAGACACCATCAACTTTCTTCGCCACAGTTGCTTATGCACACATTTGTCTTCAGTGATCATGTCAGGAAAGTGAGTATCATACGATGCCACATTATTAGAACGCCCCATTCTTGTACTGAGGAATGTCCTTCCTTCTTGTACACATTGTGCTTAGCTACAGCTTCCTCCTAAACTCTAATGTCATGCCTCTGGGAAATTGTAAAACCAACTACTTTCTCTATATTTACCTATTTTGGGTTACATATGTGGAAAAGCATACACAAAAAAAGCAAAGCAAAAAGCCAACAGCATGACAAAATAATGCAGAAAATATCAATCAAAAAGAAAGCAGAAAATACTGAAATTGGAAGAGTTTAAAATTAGTCCAAAAGGAGACAACTGATGCTTTTCTTGCATGGCTGCTTGTCTGTTTGTATTTCTAATCATTTTATTGGGGGCCTGTACAACTCTTATCCCAATCCATCCATCCATCCATTCATCCATCCATCCATCCATCCATCCATGTGTCAAGCACATTTGCTGTCATCATCATTTTCAAAATACTTTCTTTCTACTTGAGTCCTTGGTATCAGCGTCTCATTTTCCCTCTCCATCCCACTCTCTTTCTCACGAACCCTTGATAATTTATATATTTTTTTCATGTCTTACACAGACTGATGTCTCCTTTCCCACACTTTTCTGTTGTCCATCCCCCTGGGAGGGGGTTATAGGTAGATCATTGTGATCAGTTCCCCCTATTTCCCCACACCTAACCCTTACCTTCCTGGTACAGCTACACTCGATAATGGTCCTGAGTGGTTTCTCTGTCCTGGAGTCCCTTTGTTTCCAGCTCTTATCTATACCAATGTAAATGCTCTGGTCTAGCCAGATTTGTAAGAAAGAATTCGATTCATGGTAGTGTGTGGAAGTGGGAGGGGGGAGAACAGGAAGCATTAAAAGCTAGAGGTAAGTTCTATGCTTCATCAGTGCTATACTGCACCCTGACTGGCTTGTCTCCTTTCCTTTCCATGACTCTTCTGTAATGGGATGTACAGTTGCTTACAGATGGATTTTGGATCTCCACTCCACACTCCCCTTCAGTCATAATGATATGTTGTTGTTGTTTTTTTAGGGGGGGTGGTCTTTGATGCCTGATACCTGAGCCTATTGGCACCTCCTGATCACATAGGCTGGCGTGCTTCTTCCACGTGGGCTTTGTTCCTTCTCAGTTAGATGGCCATTTGTTTATCTTTAAGACTTTAAGACCCCAGGCACTATCTTTTGATAGCCTGACACTGTCATCTTTCTTCACCACATTTCCTTATGTACCTACTTTGTCTTCAGGTGACCATAATGGAATGTTAGTTTAATAGAACAAAGTGTTCTTGTGTTGAGGGAGTACTTGAGTAGAGGCCCAATATTCAACTGTTAGCTTAATACTAAACCTTTAAATATATGTACATATTTCTATTTTCCTTTCATCATATATAAATATATTTACATATGTACATACCTGTATTTAGACTTCTATGAATGCCATTTGCCTCTTAGTTCTTTCCCCTTTTTCCTTTTATTTTCCTCTTGTCCCACTGTCATGTTCAGCCTTCATTTGTGTTTCAGTAATTCATTTCAGTTATGTTGCCCTTGATCAAGGCCTATCAGGCCTCCATAATCTCCTCGCCATTAATTTTGGATCACTTGTTCTTTGGGCTGCTTGTTTTAAGATGTCTTCAAGACTCCAGATATCATATTTTTGAACACCACACTTTTTTATAGCACCCAGATATTTAGTGATCTATTCATGAGGCAAGTAGTAAGTATGGGTAAGACAGTTTTTGTTTTTCTGAAAGGATAATTATGATTAAATGACTCTATATCTTTGAACATACAATATTCCCATGCTTTAAATGACAGAATCTATTTAGGCTAATGCAAGAGTGATACTATTTTTAAAATGTTGTTGGAATATTTTTTTCTAATTGGTAGCCATTTGATCCCCTTGCTTGGTTAGTGAGTATTGCATAGAGTAAGAGAAGGGGAAAACACAGAACTGATGAAGGAGTATAGACTATGCTCCTGCAGGCCAGAACATAATAAGACTTTTAGATTCCAGCAGTGAGTAAAGAATAGAGTGAAATGAAACTAAGCAGAGGAGATAAGACAAAGGACCCTTTTGCTACCATCTCTTATTCAAAATGCAAAGGCCCAGGGGAAAGACCCAAGGTTTGGGGGAATCCCTGGCAAGGTCCATGAGAGAGGACAAGAATCTTGAAAACGTTCTCTTTGGCATGAAGCCACATTCAATAAAGTACCAGGCAGTACATTAGAAAAGACGTAGCAAGGTGACCTAGAGGAAAGCGTCTCAAGACTCCTTGCCCTTGGGGTGGGAAAATGCATCCAAGAGTTTTATATGGAAATGAAGAGGTGAAATAATTAGAAGACATAGGGACAGGCTGCATAGACTTCAGGAGTATTTCCCAGCATCACCAGGACTGAGTCTAAAAAAATTCCCATTTACCCTAGCCATGTTCTCCTCTTTTCATGGCTGGATGGTCTGGAGACTACCAGACAACACATCGCACCATATCCCTACAATCACTTGGAGAAGATATATAGTCATACAATTTTCCCTCTTTAGTAAACTGAGGAACAATATGTTCTACGGGGATTTAAATTTTGGATAGGATTTTAATTTAAGCAACGGAAACTTAAAAGGGAACGTGACTCTTCTTTGTCAAGTTTAATACTTTTGGCCATTATTTGTGGGCATGCAACTGCAGATAAAAATAGAGAAATCAGTTTTGTGTTCTGCATATATGAGTTAAGACTACACCTTGATTTCTACATTGAGGTGACAATCAGGATAGCTTAGGGTATGTTTTAGTAATAACAAAAAATCCCCACATTGCAGTAACTTAACATGTTTTTGATAATATATACAGATATGCTAGACTCAATTGATGTATGGATTGTTATAAGAGCTGCAAAAGCCCCCAATAATTTTAATTATAATTTAAAAATATTGCTTTTGTTCACTTTCATTGATTTGACATCAACTCATGGTGACTTATCTAGAGTCATATAAAGCATTGCCCGGTCATCTCCACAGTTGTTAGTGCTCTGAGTCCATTGTTGTAGTCATTTGTGCATTTCACATGTCTTCCAACTTAAGGGGCTCATATTCTAGCACTATCATATCATATATATGTCAAAGCTGGGCACTGAATGGTTCTGGTAAAGAATATTGGAAGTGCCATAAGAGAGCAAACAAATCTGTCTTGGAGGAAGTATAACCAGACTGGTCCTGAGAGGCAAAGGTGATGACACTTTGTTTCATATACTTGGACGTGTTATCAGGAGAGACCAGTCTTTAGAGAAGGACATCTTGGTTGGTAAAGTAGAAGGGCAGCAAAAAATAGGAAGCCCCTCAACAAGCTGTCTTGACACAGTGGCTTCAACAACAAGCTCAAATATACGAGCAGGTGTAAGGAGGCCACAGGGCCTGGCAGTGTTTTGTTCGTTTGTACATAGCATCACTAGGAGTCTGAATGACCCAGGGGCACCTAACAGCAACAACTCAGACAATGTTTTGCTGTGATCCATTGTGTCTATTGGCTAGTTTTAAGAAGATCACCAGGATTTTCTTCCTACTCTGTCTTATGCTGGAAGCTTTGCTAAACATGTGTATCATGGCTGGAGCTGTTAAGGTCTACAAAAACAAGTGGCATTGCTTTGAGAGTGATGCCACCAGAACAGGAGAAGCTAATGGGTGGTGAGCTTCATATAGCAACAGGTAACATTTCACTGACAAACCGTGCTCTGCATTGTCAGTTGGCAGGGAGTTTTATACACTGTGCTCAATGAAAGAGTGAGGTTTATAGAGATATAACAGATACACCCACTCAAATGCTGCTCAGACCCAGCAGTGATAAAAAGACATGAGAGCATAGTGAGTGATGCACTGGTTTCGAAGTGATGTATATCTTTCCTGCTCTAATTTCACTGTCTAAGGAAAGCCACATGGTGATGTAAAACTCCAATAGGACATAGAAGTGAAATGTTACTGTATTATAATCTTACCATTCAGAAATAATGGATGAACCATGCTCAAAATGACCACCATAATTTGTAACCCTGTGTAACATACTGGATTAATGTTTTGACATATAATAGTAGCTAATTGCAATGATCTTTAAGAAATCAAAAAGTATCAGCAATTACAACATAAATACTATTAATATTCTGTCTAAAGTTTGTGCCAGTAGTTGCTGGCATTTCTTCTTTTAAAAAAAATCATTTTATTGGGGGTTCTTACAGCTCTTATCACAACCAATACATACATCCATTCTGTCAAGCATATTTGTACGCATCTTGACATCATAGTTACAAAGCATTTTATTTCTCTTTGAGCCCTTGATATAAGTTCTTTTCCTAGGCCCCCACCCTTCATCACTCATGAACTGATTTTTTCTTAATACAGTAACATCTTCATGGTTCACAGATCCACTGAGTCAAGAACATTCACTCTAGATGAGGAAATTCGCAAAGGAATCATGCAAAGTGCCAGATAGTAAATATTTTAAGTTTTGGGAGCCACCTCTAGTCTCTGTCACCACGGTTCACCCCTGCTGTTTTCGTGAGAAAGCAGCCACTAGTAGTATGTGAACAATTGGAGTTTGGTAGGTGTGTTAGTCCGGGTAGACTAGAGGAACAAATTCATAGACATGCATATGGATATAAGGAAAAGGTTTATATACAAGAGGAATGGTACATTGAGAAAGCATCCCATCCCAGTCCAGTTCAAAGTCATAAGTCCTCTATTAACCCATATGCCTGATATCAGTCTATGAAGGCACCTACTGACTCACGAAGTCTCAGGCCAGTGGATGCAGAGTCCCGGCGCTGCCAGGGCTCTCCACATGAATTTGAACTGGACAGGGCTGTGATGCTTTCTCAATATCCCATTCCTCTTGCATATATACCTTTCCCTTATGTCCATATGCATGTCTATGAAATTGTTCCTCTAGTCTACCTGGACTCACACTGTAGGATTCGATAACGCTTTATTATGGATTCTCCTCTAACTTTCACATGTCATGAAACATTATTCTTTTGTTTCTAAAAATATTTAAAATCAATAACAATGTAAAACATCTTCTACACAAATAGAGACAGTGGCCTGATTTAAGCCAGTGGACTGTAGTTTGCTGACTGCCGCTTCAGGTGATAGAAACATTTGCGCAGAGAATTCGGCACCTACAAAATTACTGGAAGGAATAAAGAGAAAGTTCTAGCCTTCATAGCCAGGAATAACTCGTTGCTCCAGAACTGTCTGCTTCTGTCTTAATGAGGAAAACCACCATCACAGATGCAGAAAGTTGACAAATTATGAAATTGCTGCCAGTACTGCTGACTTCAGTAGCAGGCTACCTGCCATGATCCAGAAGTATGCCACCGCTGCTCAAGAAAGCAAGCAGCTGAGTCAGGAATCTACTCACATTGGGAAGCCACTGTGCTAGCTGCCACCTTGCCCTTCATCCTCAGTAACAAAATAGACGCCTCCAACTTGACTTTTCCCTATATTCAATTCTGTTTTTAAATGCTCTCACAAGAGTAGAGTGGAAACTCAATCAGGGTCTCACTTTAAAGGAATCTGAGAAATGTCATTTTTAACTTTCCAGCAGCTGCAGGCTAATTGTTGGAATGAATAGTGTAACATTTGTCAAATGCTCACAATTTTGTGATTTGGAGTATTTGACAGAGCCTATTAGAAAGAAGATGGATGCCCTTAAAAATGTAATAAGCTTAATTAAGATAACTTCTGTCGTAGGTGCATAAACCTTCTATATTCACTAAGACAAAATCCTTTAAAAAACTCCCCTAAAGTGGTATTGCAAATACCTATATACTTTTGCCTCCCATGGGACTTACCATCCTTCCACCCCAAAATAATCTATACTATCCTTTGGCCTGTGGAAATTCCCACACTTGTATAAAGATATCTGTGTAATCAAGTTCATAGGAGCACTGTTTGAAACAGCACAAAAGTGCTAATTAATGAAGAAATGAATAACAAACCTTGGTATGTATATATTGTGTTGTCATTAAAAAGAAATGTTTCGGATACTGAGGACACCCTCAGTGATACAAAGGATTAATTCACTCAGCTGTCAACCAAAAGGTTAGAAGTGAAAGTCCACACAGAAGTTGAACTCTACCTTAGAACAAAGACCTGGCAGTTGCTTCTGAGAAAAAAACTATTGGAACTGTATGAAACACATTTCTCACACATGATCCCTGAAGAAAAAGTGAGTGCCTAAGCAAATGTGATGAAGAAAGCTGATGGTGCCCATCTATCAAAAGATATCGGGCCTGGGTCTTAAAGGCCTTGTAGGTAAACAAGTAGCCATCAAGTTGAGAAGCAACAAAATCCACATGGAATAAGCACACCAGCTTGTGTGATCATGAGGTGTTGATAGGATCAGGTAACAGGTATCAAAGAACAAAAAAATAATATCATGTGAATGAGGGGTAGTGCGGAGTGGAGACCCAAAGCCCATCTGCAGGTAAGTGAATATCCTGTAACAGAAAGTTCTCAGGAGGAGATGACTGTTAGTCCGGGTAGACTAGGTAAACAAATTCATAGACATGCATATAGATCTAAGGGAATAACTTATATACAAAAGGAATGGAACATTGAGAAAGAATTCCAACTCAGTCCAATTCAAAGTAATAAGTCCGACGTTAGCTCATATGTCCAATACTAGTCTATAATGTCTCCTTCCGACTCACAAAGTCACAGGCCAGTGGGTGCAGAGTCCTGGCCCTGGCAGGTGCCCCCCATGGCTCCTCATCTCTAGGGTTCAGGGTCTATCAACAGCATCCAGTGGTGGTAGAAACAACTCAGAGTTGGCAGGAGTCTCCACATGACTTCTCCAGCTTCATAGGTTTGGTTCCAAAAGGGCAAGGCCATGTGGCTTCTCCTCCAGCTCTTCCAGCTCCTGGGACACCACCACCTTGCCTTCTCCATAGTTCATTGTGTCTCAGACTGACTCCCAACAACTGAGGAGATGGTCTCTCTTTTCCATGAGGGAAATATCATGAGATTTCCCAGAAATCTCAGGAGAAAGCCATGCCCACACAGGGGACTCATTGGCTACTCAATAGCTATCTCCAGATTAACAGGCTGGTCTCCACCCCTACATTCTAGTCATGAAATTGGCATAATGAATGCATGACTGCCACAACGACCCAGTCAGGGTTCAGTATAGCATCAAGGAAATATAACTATCCTCTAGTTTTTAAATGCTTCCTCTCCCACACTCTCACGGTTCCAATTCTACCTTCCATATCTGGCTACAAGAGGATGTACACAGGTACAGGTCAGTGCTGGAAACACAGATAAACCCTTCAGGACCAAGAATTAGAGTATCAATATCAGGAAAGTAAGGGAAGTGGGCGAGAAAGAATTAATCACAAAGAGCTACATATAACCCCCTTCCTGGGTGATGCACAACAGAGAAGGGAGACATTGGACAGTGTAGGCCATGAAAAATAATAATTTATAATTTATCAAGGGTTCATGGAGGTGAGGAAAATGAACTGATATCAAAAGCTTAAGTAGACATTAAATGTTTTGAGAATGATGACAACAATTGTACAAATATGCTTGGCACAATGGATGGATGTATGAATTATGATGAGTTTTATGAGCCTGCAATAAAATGATTTATAAAAAAATATGATGAAGAAGAAAAATAAACACAGTATTACTCCACACACATGGAGTCACCTTGAATCAGAGTTGACTTCACAGCTGCTGATAGTGGTGAGGAGACACTGATGTAGAAAGAGACCTATAATGCATTGTCAACAAATAAGACTAAAGAATAGTTTATGACATATGTTCCCATGGTTTTGAATGATAAACAAATTTTATATGTGTTAATCTAATAATGGCATGAGGCCAGAGTACAGACTCCTCTGACTTCGCAAGCAGCAGAATTAAATTCAACATCAATCAATTCCAAAGGCTTCACACTCTAAAGGTCATTACCAATTCTGGTATCAGTCATTTCTTCTATGGCACTCTGCTTCTCTTCTGAACATGAGAATTCATTTCAGTTGCCACAGAGAACTCAAAGACCATTAGCACAATGATGGAGATTATTGGGGTAGCTAAAAAGTCACAAACCAGCACCAGAAATGCTCATGATATAGTTCTTTGGTCAGGAACACCTCTATTCACCCATGCTTACACTCTTTCCTTTCTGGTCAGGCAATATAACAAAGCCCCTTTGACAGTACCAATAAATGACCAAAATCAGGCTAAGGTAAGCCTCAATTTAAATGTGCTGAGCTATACCTCAAGGGTCAGCATACCTAGCTCCTCAATTGGATGTCTGGAGGCATTCCACTCCACAAACCTGCTTCCTGCCAAAAGACACTCAGTTTTATTGACTTGGTGAGCCAAGAAACCCACAGCTATGTCTTGTGCTCTAGGTCTTGGTACTTTTGATGCCCCCTCTGCTGCCCATCCTCTGTCTTGTTTCTGATGACACAGCTTTCTGGTTTTGTATAGACGAATGTCAATGCACAGGGATCCTGGAGTTCAAAGGGCGTGCTCCATTCCTGGATCTCTTTGATGGTAGTGAGATTATGCCATACTTGTTTTTGAGGTGGCTTCCTACTTAGTAGGAAGGCAAAATTGGCTAATCTTCAAGTTAGAGTTCCAGGTTTTTATCATAATAATTATGCCTCTAACAACCCTTCACAACTTACTCATATAATCCTATCAGCATCATTTTCCATATTCTCTCATCCAGAACAATAAGGAAAAAAGGAAGTCCACCCAATATACATCTTTCCCTTGTGAGTGTGTCTCTCAATCATAGAATCGTTTAGTTTCAGGGTGTAGTGTAGCAATGATGAAACATACAATTTTCCTCGAGTTCTTCAATGCTCTTCCCACCCCCCACCCCCAACACACACTAACATGATCCCAATTCTACCTTACAAATCCACTTAAACCAGTGGATGTACACTGGTACAGGTAGGAACTGGAAGCAGAGAACCCAGGACAGACAGTCCTTTCAGGACCAGTGGTGAGAGTGGTGATACTGGGAGGGTGGAGGGAAGGGAAGGTAGAAAGGGGGAACTGAGGCTCTACATATAACCTCGTCTCTGGGGTATAGACAACAGGAAGTGGGCAGAGAGAGACATCGGAAAGTGTAAAATATGACAAAATAATAATTATAAATTATCAAGACTTTAGGAGGGAGGGGGTAGCAGGGAGGATGGAGAAAAATGAGGAACTTCTATCAAGGGCTTAAGTAGAAAGAAAATGTTTTGAGAATGATGAGGGCAACAAATGCACAAATATGATTGATATACACTGATTGTGATGGATGTGTATGTATATATGGATTGTGATAAAAATTGTATGAGCCCCCAATAAAATGATTTAAAAAAAAAGTATGGATCAGTTTCATGGCCCATCTTATTCTGGAATCACTTGAAAACATAACAAAAGAAAGCAAAAAAATGCTCCCTCTTTCCAAATAATGTCATATTTTTAACAATAAGGGTTAGGATTTCAACACATTTGGGGGCAAGTATATGGGCACTATTCAATTTATAACAATGAATAATGGCTATTTGGTAAACAATTGTCTTCGTGACATACTGTTCTTCTTGATTTTTATACAATATAAAAAATCACATTTATCATACACTGTAATAATTGCTGAGTTGACAACTGAGTGATAGTCAATGAGACGGGTTAAGCTAAAAAGTTACAATAATTTGGAGTGTAAACAAAATGCCTGATACCATATAACTGACTGTCTGAAGTAAAATCATAATAATGATTTAAAAATATAGTTTAGAACTGCTGTCCCTGTGGAAACATAATAACCCTTTCTACATAGTCTATGGTACAAACATATTTAATAGTAAAATGTAATATGAACCAGGAATTGTCCAGAGATGTTGTCCTCCAAGTTGTATTAACCACTTTTCTCCTGATATTTGTCTTGGTAGATTACAACCTGCATAAAAGATGTTTTGATTCAGTTATTTTGTTACTTTACATGATTGGTCTTTTATCTTCCATTTCTAATTATTTAAGAAATAGCACTTTTTTTTTCTTTAGAGGACATCCAGACAATAACCACCCTGTAAAGGAAAAGCTGGCATTGATCTTCTTAAACATTAAATTTATACCATATGTTCTTGTTGATGAGTCTGATTTTTTCAATGTCTTAATCATGACAATATGTCTACATCCTCAAATATCACTATTTCCATTATCATTTAAAATATATTTGATGATTTTACCTGAGGGATAATAAGTAGCCTTATGACTTAGTTACTTGGCCAATGCAAACTCTGTCAGAATGTAGGGAATCCAGGTCAGGAATCTGGACCAGTGGGAGGAGCTAGGGTGCAAAAGGAGCAGCTGTCCACTCAGCCAATGGGTCCTTGGGGTCTTAGAGGGAACCAGAGAGGTGAAAAGGTAGGAGCAGAGTTCAGAGAATGCCAGCCTGGGGCTGTAAGGGTCAAATCCTTGACCTTTTATTTTAACATGTTCCTATGGGAAAATCTACAATAAAGATCAAAATATATTGTTTCTTCCCTACCTTGATCCTGATGAAAAGAATGGACAAAATAAGTTTAAAAAGGGAACTTGATGTACACAATTGTTATTTTAGTCATTTATGTAGATTCAGTATAGTTTTTTGTCATGTGACACTTTCTAGTAATTAGCAAGATAGAACAATAACAATACACTTACTATTAAACATGGTCTATTATCATAAATTTTGATTGTTGATACTTTTGAGAGCTTACTGTTAATAAAACCACGATCACCTGGATAAAACTTTAAAGACAAGGCAAATTGTCACAAAATAGTTCATGTTTAACCACAATTGTCAGATAAAAAACTTAAATGCTCTATGGTAAATATTTACCAGGAAAAGATAACAAATGTATTTAAAATATAACACTTGCATGCTATTTACTTTTTATGATACCTGGTAAGAGCATTCCGGATAATCTTTTTTATCTCTCTGTTGAGGGCTTAATGTTTCAATGTTTAAAATCCTTGAAAATGAAGACTTATGTCTAAAGTGATTTCCAAGACATCTTCTGCAGAGACCAAACATGGCCTCTAGTATGACCTTTGCTATCCAATGCATGAATCTGAAATTGAAGCCAGGAGACTTCAGTTTTCACATGCATCCCCTACATCTTGGCCTTTGTAATGCTTACCATCAAAAATGTGTGGTATAAAGGGCCAATTCTGCAATCACCACTAATCTGGCATGCTGTGTGATGACACAATTGAGGTTCCTCATGAAGGCAATAAAGGTAATCTCTTTATAACTCCAGGGAATGTTATAAGAAGGTGTTCAAATTTTTAGGGATCAGCTTTCAACTGTGCACATAATCTTAGTGGCATGATAATGATCGAGTTCATTGGTTCACCAAGCTGTAACCTTCTGTCTGAAGCAGCTTTTCATTTGCATATTGACAAAAAAGAGGACCTTATGGTCTAACCTTTTAACCCCAGCCAAACTAATCCTGTCTTTATTCTTAAAAGGTGGGGGAGGGGGAAGAGCCTATGGGTTCAATTATTTCCCATATTTAAGAACAGAGCTCTTGTTTTTTGAACAAAAATTAAGACTACTCACATAAGTCACATAAAATATTTAGCTGTGTAATATAGTACTAAAATCAATGGCCACTGAAGTAAAAGAGGCACATGAACATCATTCCCTATAAAATTCAAAAAGAATAAAAGGAAATGGCTATACATACAGCACACTGCCTTTTACCATCAAGCGAGCTTGATTTTCTTTCAGCAGCCAGTCCTGTTACGCAAACATAAGCTTGCCTGGTATCTGTCTTGTAGTTTTTTGTTGCAGTGTTAGGATGAAAGCTAAAACTTCTTCCTATCCATCCTGGCAATTTAACCTTTGGGGCTGATAATCCAAAAGAGGACATAATGCCCCAGGAGAGATATGTCTGGGATCAATTTAGTTGGAGGTTGAGGGTCACTTCCAACAAAGCAATCAAATGTCTAACAAAACCTTAAGATCCCATCTTTGGTATATAGGCAAGCAGAGGAAACTAGATAAGACTGAAAACGCTTTAGATCCTTTTTATCTGTTGTAATGGAAACAGAGCCACAGAACCTTGTTGCTCCTCTCTACATCTGTGCAGAGTTGGGAAAATGCACTTTAAGATTGAATTTGCTTATTAAAAATAATATAAAAATCTATACACTGAAATTGCATCAATTTCTAAAAATGGAAAAATAAGGGTTGATTACCTACTATCAAAAAAGTAAATTTAAAAATTGCTATATACTTGTATTACTTTGCTTAATTTGATTTTCTAACCAGCTCTATAAAGATTATCTCATATATATATATATGTGAATGCTATTATTACATGCATTAGTATTTGTCATTGAACATGGAAATTGGTATAATAAATTTTAACTTAAACAATTCAACATCTTTGCACTAGGAATAAAAAGTTAATATGCTTTTAAGAAGCCTCACATTGTTTCTAGGTTTGAGGTTTTTACCAGAGCAAATCTAACTGAGTGCTTCAAAAAAAGTCCATGAAAAAACACGATCTTTTCATTCAATTTTTTCTCCATGAACTGTTTTAGCTCGCTTGAATTGTTTCTATCTGCTGACAATTTGGAACTTAATTTCAAATACTCAATTCAGAAAAAGTTCAACAAAAATGTATGATCACATTACATATCTACTCATGAATAAATTCAAGAGAGAGGCCATATTTTCTTTTGCACTATTAGTCAGGAAATATTGTCACTGTGTTATGAAGACCAGCTTCAAAGTTGTGGTAATACACATGAAAAACAACAATAAAAAAAAACAGTAAAGTCCACAGGGAAGAAGCACCCCAGCCTGTGCGACCCTGAGGTGTTGAAGGGATCCTGTGTCAGGCATCAAAGAACTGAAATTATATCATTATAAATGATGGGGAGCACAGATTGGGCACTCAAAGTCCATCAATAGGTGAAGCGACATCCTTTTACAGAGGGGTTGCAGCAATGAGATGAGTCAGTTAAAATGTAACAAAATATGCAACTTTCCTCTGGTTCTTAAATGCTTCCTCCCACCCACTATCATGATCCCAATTCTACCAGATAAATCCAGCTAGACCAGGGGATGTACACTGGAGTCGGAAATATGGGGAATTTTTGATAAATGATCTCTCAGGACTAATGGTGGGAGTGCTTATACTGGGAGAGTGTAGGGATGGTGGAATAGAAAGGAGGAACCAACTTCAGGGATCTACATATTACCTCCTCTCTGGAGCACTGACAACAGGGAAGTGAGTGAAGGGACACATTGGACAGTGTACGATAAGAGAAAGTAATAACGATTTGTAAATTATTAAGGGTCCATGGGGGAGGGGAAGAGGGGTAAGGGAAATGTGAGGAGCTGGTACTGGGGGCCTAAGTGGAGGGAGGATGTTTTGAGAGTCATGATGGCAACAAGTGTGAAAATGTGGACTGCAATCAATTGATGTATGTATGGATTGTGATGGGAGTTGTATGACCCCTCAATAAAATGATTCAAAAAAAAATGAGTTTGATGTCTACATGGACATGGTTAACAGGAGGATTGCAATGGACATGATTCTCAAGATGGCAGACTCCCAGCGCTTCCGGCAGTTTATCTTGCTCACTCCTCAGAGTATGAGCTCACTTCCTTCAAGTAAACTGATTAGAATTCTTCGGATGTCTGACCCTGAAAGAGGAAAGAGTGTTTTGCCCTTCCGGCCCATCACTCAGGAGGAAGAAGAAGATTGAGGTTGATGTGTAACTTCATGTGCCACGTCCTCATAGCTAAGGATTTGTCAAGGGAAAAAGCAAGACGTAACTGAAGATGTATCTGAAGCACAGCAAGCTCCTCCTGCATCGGGGCCTGGGAACGGATGTCGGCAAGCCGAGAAACCTAACTATGACCAGCACTTTTAAGTTACTATCACTTTTACTTTGAGAAAATCAACTTCATAGTCCTGGTTTTAAATCTTTGTAATTTTTTTTTTACCATCTGTTTTTATAGATTCTTTTTCAGAAGTAAAATTTGTACATATGTGCATATCTGTTCAGTTTGGTTTCATTTCTACAGTATTTTATAAGAATAAAAATAAAAACTTGTGCTCCTGAAAAAAAAATTCTCACTTAAATTTCTGAAAAGTCTTCAATAACTTTTCTATATTTCTGAATATTCAGCAATAATTTATATTTTGCAGGATATTATTAGTTGTTTCTTTTTGAACTGTATAGGATAATTGATCTCTTCTTTTCTTTGTATTTTACCGAGATATCGATGAGTTGTTTTT
>PVJH01022374.1:0-36875 GCA_004026705.1 Nesogale talazaci | reverse complement strand
TCTATCTCCTGGATTGAGAGATTTTGAGGTCCACAGGACACATCCCACTCTTAGATCTTACTTGATGGAAGTGAGATCCTGTTCCTGCTTCTGATCACTCCATATACCTCATTTCCATGGTAGCATTCTCCCAAGAGTGCCATATAATTTATTTACATTATTAATAAGATAGATGGTAGATATAGACTTGTTTGTCAATTTGAAGATTAAGAGTGAAGGGGTGGAGTCTAGCCTGTCAATTGGGTCATGGTCAATGATGTCTCTGTGGGCTTAGCCTTCCCCTGACACTTCTGGGAAAACTCTAGTATTTCTTCCTTGGAGGGAGGAGAAATTCTCTCTCTGCTCACTTCCTGTGAGACATCCCTGAGAAGAAGCCACATGTACCTATCCTGTTGCAGCCCTGGGAACTGGAGTAACCACGTGGAGACTCCTGCCAGCACTGAGATGCTTACAACACCATTGATTGGATCCAAAGATTTCCACCCACTGGTTTGTGATCTGCCTGCATTTGCTTCACAGCACGTGTTTCATGAATCTGAAGAGGACTTTATAGATTGGTATCAGACATATGGACTAATATCAGACTTAAGAACTTGGACTGCGCTGTGTTGGCATGTTTTCTTAATATACGATTATCCTTTGTATACATCTCTCTTTTATATACATATGTGTGTCTCCATGAATTTGTTTCTCTAGTCTACCTGGACTAACACAAATATCTTTGGGGTGGGAGGCAAAACACCTCATATGTGTATATCCTACCAGGTTACTTGATACAAATGACAAAGACTATAACTAGAATAGAAAAGTCTTATCAAGCAATTCACTATATTGAAGTATTGTAAAGATAGTAGGCTATATGAATCTGCTTGAGAGAGTAGTTGGTTTCAAGGTCTTGGCAAGACAGATTGTGAATAAATCATAGTTCAAAACAATAATTAGGGGACTCAGACACATTCCCAGAGTAGTGCAGCTAGAGTAAGGTTGCTGCAAAATTGGACTCACGTAAGGGTTTTCAAGAAGATTTTGGTATTTTAACAAGAAACTATGATAAAACCAGTTTTAGCCTTTGGTCTGTGGGACCTTAGAGATCCTGTAACTATGTGAGCCCTCCAAAGTTTCACACATGATAAATTAAACTGCTTCCTGGGCCAGGAGTAACACTGCAGGTATGACATGTTGGCAAGGTGGCCAGCCAGCTAAAGTGCAATCTAGTCTTTTTTGATTAAGTATTCTACTGGTGAAGGTTGGGTGCCTAGTTTTTGAATTAACACTTAGGATCCTTACTTTATCTTATGAGCATATAGGAAAAATTTTATGAAGGGTTTAGGAAGCAGCAGAAACTTGATGGAACTTGTATCAGCAGAAACTTAACTGGTTCTATTGAATTCTTTCTTTTCTTTCTTTCTTTTTTCTGTGCCCCACAGGAGATATGCCAAATCATATTTCCCATTTAGACTTTCATATAGTGGTTTTTCTAGAAGCCGATTGTCAGGAAATCAGATCTGCTAAACTCTAGACATGTTCATAGCTGTCTCTGAATCTCAAGTCCAGGTAGGTACAATTGACCTTACTTATTCTAATGAGAGCCCTATTTTTTCCTTTTGATAAGATTAACACTAGGTAAGTTGCTTCTTATTGTACTAGCTGGACCTTGGTCCTAGACATTCCATAACCCTTTTCTGCTAAGAAGTCTAGAAGTTGTACATTCTGGATTTTAGAATGTCCTCAAGTGGTGGAGCTTATGAGGAGTTCACGTAAATATTGTAAGACTATGTCCCTTTCTAGTGCAAGGCTAGCTGTCTTGAGTTAAGGCTTGTTCAGAAATATGGGGCCTCTCAGAGAAACCTTGCGACAAACTATCGAAATGACTTGGATTGATAGTCCTTGTTCTACCTTCCATTCAAAAGCATGGAAACTGACTTTGAGGGTCTATGGGATGCAGAAGTAGGCAACTTTTAAGTCTAGGACCCTCTATCAGGTAGTGCAGCTGGGGATTTCACCTAGGAACATGTAAGGGTGTTACTGCACTACTAGGTGCAATGGCACCACTTTTTTATTTATTATGCTAACGTCTTGAACTAGTCAGTAAGATCCATCTTTCTTTTTGACTGGTAGGATTTGGATTTTACCTGGGGAATTAGCAGACACTGAAAGCTCTGGTCTAGTGGGTTATGTGTTGGACTGTGAACTACGAAGTCAGCTGTTCAAAATCGCCAACCACTTCACAGGGAAAAATGAGGAAAAAGATGAGGCCTTCTTCCCCTGTACAGAGTTGCAGTCTTGGAAACCCCAAGGCCAGTTCTCCCTTGTCTTCCAGGGTGTCTGTGGGTCAGAATTGGCTTGATGATAGAGAATCTGTGTTTTTTGTTTAAGTGTTCATACTGAACTTTATAAGAGGCTGTTCAGTGGGTATTGCCATTGTCAGGTAAACTTGGTAGAATTGTTCAGGAAAGACTTTACAGTGGCCCTTTGTTTAACTCTACCATGTTTGACTTCTGGGTTCATGATATTTCCCCATTGTTCTTGTGTTGACGTTAGCAAGTCCTTTGAAATGAAGAGCTTTTGGAAAGCTAGGGCAAGCACAAGGCTCCGTGACTGTGTGTGTTCATAATTTGGACAATATGTCTTGGCCTAGGTGAACAGTTGGACATTAAAGGACTACTTGAAAACTGTGGGAGAAAGATTGTACCACTGGTCCCTGGAGAGTTGGGTAGAATACTTGGCTACAGGCTTCCTCGATACACTCATCATGATGCATTCTAAGCAAGGGATCTGGGGAAGGAAGAAAGGACAGAGTAGGCAGGCCCAATGTTGAGGAGGAAACTCACTGGTCTACCTCTCACATCCATGCTCACTCAGAGCTCCAGACGAGTAATAGCAATTTCTTGCTGTTGGGACATCCAGAGAGGCTGCCTCAGTCTGCCTAGCAGTTGAAGACTCACCAGCAGACTATTTTCCTCCTAGGTCTTTCCTATAGGACAGAACATCATCCAGGGGCCAGTTTGTTTAGAGCGACAGCATGGCACTTGTTTATTAGAATGCTCCTTTGTCCAAATTGCTGACAGACTTGGCATTGTGTGCTCTCTGGGGCTGGGGTTCTTTGGAACTGGTGAGGCACTAGATGGGCACTCTTAGCTACAGTGGTCAGGACCTAAGCATGCCTAGTTTTGTTACTTTTTTCCTCCCTTTCAGCTTCTTGTTCCAAAGCTCTGTAGAAAGCAGTGTTGGCAACGGTGACCTTCTACTCTAGAACTGCTTTACCAGCTTTTGGACTAACTTTTGAAGCATTCCCACATATTTGATGTAGCTTGTGGGAGTAGCTTCTCTTTTAGTATGATATGTCCCTCATTTGAGTCTAAATCTAAAGTAGTGTGTTTAATTAGAGCTTCTCTAAGTTCATCTAAGAAGTTTAGAGGGCTTTCATGAGCTGCCTGTCTATCAAAACCACCCCATCAACCTCATTATTGTGAATTTCTGACTTAATAAAGAATGTACCAGCAGCTACCATGCCTGCTTTTATGTTGTGTTGTGTATCTCCTGATAGGCAGCGGAGTTTACATTTTCAGTTGTTTTATAGTCAATTTGTAGTCATGGAAGGCTTATGTGTACATACTAGATCTATAGTAGTGGCACTATAGTGGACTGTTGATCATAGGAACAGTGATTTCAAAGATCTCTGGGGCTCCACAGGAAAAAGACATTATGATTCTCTAAAGATTTGCCAGCTCAGAAAACCTACCAAGTGTCAGGTCACTGTGGGTCAGAATGTAGTGTATAATCATGGTTTTTTCATAAGGTATAGGATATTAAAGTAGTGATTGCTCACAAGCAGATGACTAGGCTTATTTTCTGAAGCATCGATGAGTAGGCTCAAATCACCAAACTTTCAGCTGCTAGTGAATGCTTAGCTGTTTGGGTCACCCAAGTACTTCTACAAGTCAATATTCTTGTGCTATTTTAAACTCTTTGGGTGAGACTTAAAAAAATACTGCTTTTTTAAAACATTTGCCTTCTAGGAGTAGGGGAAGGGAGATGGATATTGTTCAAAGAAATCAGGGACTCTGCATGTTTTTCTGTGTGTGTGATAATAATGGAGTTACTTGTCCCTTTATAAAATGCTGTATTATATTTTGGGAAGCCCTGGAACTAAGTTTGAGATTAAGAACTAGAAACAGTATTCAGAGTTTCCCATGGCAATCTGGCAGAAAAACATGTGAGGAAAAGATGGAGGAGTAAAAGCTGCCAATAAGATGGTGTGAAGCTTGTGTAATCCATAGGGGTTCGTGAACTTGAAACACTTTTCATAGCAGTATGGCTAAAATAGCTTATAGGACAAGAATGAATAACATCAGTTGCAAGTGTACATTTCTGACATGGCATTTTCTTTCCCCCACTTGCTGCATCATCTTCTTAAGCTTTTAGTTGTCTGATATACACCATACTCATATGTGAGAAGTTTTAAGAAGAAGGGAAGTGGAGAAAGACATGAACTAGATTGAACAATGAATGGGTCAGAATATTTTGCACTTGAAGCTGTTTATATATTTAACTAAAACAGTGGAGGCCATAAGCAAATATGAGAATGTAAACATCTGATTATTTTTAATTCATGAGATAGGCTTTCATTAAACCTTGACATGAAGGTTGAGAAAAAAAAAATCTTGGTTCTACTCATCTAAACTGCCCAATTATTTGTGGAAAAGTACAACTGGATGCGCTACGTATGTTTCAATAGATGAAAGTAAAATTTTTGGTCAATAAAACATTCTCTGAAGTTTTACCTAAGCAAATATATCATCATAATATCAAACTGAAATTTTTATAAAGTTGTAATGTTTTTTTAATTAAAAATCATTTTATTAGGGGCTCGTACATCATTTTTCTAATACATAAATAAACATACTGTGACAAGAACCTTCGCATGTCCGCTGCCGTCATCATTCTCCAAACATCTGCCCTTTTCCCCAGCCCCTGGTGTCGATTCTTCCAACCCCTCCCCTGTTCCCCTGCTCTCCCTCCCCCATCAACCCTCAATACTTTATAAATTATTAGTATTCTGTCTTATCTAACCCTGCCCGACACCTCCCTTAAAGTTTCAGTTTTTATATGCTGACAGAAAGTTGAAAAGGCATCCAAGATATCTGGAATTATCTCTAGTTGCCTACATCTGGGTGTTCTGTTTATGAATTGGTATACTTTGATAAGAAACAAAAAGGGCACTTGCACAAAATATACGCTTATTTTATGAAATTTATTTTTATGCTCTGTGATCATAAAATCACTAATTATGTTATTTTGATCACTGTTTCCATGTAATCTTTGTCACCTTGAGAAAAATGCCAAATCAGATCATTTTCTCTGAGTTATTGCTACTGTTAGTATTTTTATAATTAATTTCAATGTACAAAAAATATGTCTATTGAGGCAGCAGCAACCAGGCAGAAAAAATTTAAATTAATATTTAGAGTTGAAAATTAACTAGGAACTTTATGTACTGTGTGCAAGTATTGTAATGAAGTCAATCATAAATTAGGCTTACCACAGAATATGATGTAAAACATTTACATCCTATCGTATAAATTACTTTCACTTAGATCACAATTTTTGCTCTCTTAAAAGAATATTTAGATCTACACACTATTTCTTAGGTTCTTTAAATATTTCAACCCTATGATTAAAAAATAAAGCAATATATAGTTATCTCCCCTTAATTGAAAACACTATTGTTTCTAATTGACTTAGAAGAATTTGTATAGAGAAATTAGTGCTATCATTTTTATATTTTGATGTTTTCCTTCATGGAAAAGCTTGTATATCCTTTTTATAATTTCTTCAGTGTTAATGGGATATCAATTTTGTTGCATATTTTATGTTGGTTTTTTCCTTAGAGAAAATATTTTCTCTAAAATGGTCCCTAATGTCCAAAAAATCATTTTATTGACCTTATAAGTGTAAAATTATTTTTTTTTTTATTTTAGGCATCACTGCCCTCCGGTGGTGGGAGTAGGAGGCCCAGCCTTTGCTCCTGGGAGCCGGAATTGAACCTCCATCCCAGTGGGCCGCAGTCCTGCGCACAACCACTACGCCACCGGGGCTCAGCCCATAAGTGTAAAATTATTAATAGAACATTATTTATTATCAAATAACTAAATAACATCAATTAAACTGCATTTTAATTTTTACAGAAAACCACATTTATCTATATTTACATGGTTTTTCTGCTGTGAGTCAGGTGTAGATTTACAAAGCACATCAGCATTCCATTAAAAAATTCATACACCTTTTTCCTCACGTCATTCAATGTAATACCCAATCTGATATATCATTCATTGCACTCCTCTCTGTGCTTCCCATTTCCATCCCTCTTCCTTTTTTAACCCTTCCTGTCTTCTGAGCTTAGTCAAATGCTGCCTGTTTGATCTCCAATGGTTGCTTGTTCTAGGAGTTTATATTTCCCTAGTGTTACTGTTTACTTTGTAAGATGGTCTACTGCTGAGCTGAAAATTGAACCACAGGGTGAGTTCATTTTCAAGCCTTCGGAATGACCAGGAGGATAGTGTTGAGAGTTGCCACAGTCTCGACCCAACCAGTAGACCTGGTCTTTTTTTTATGATTTTGTGTTCGTATTTCTCTTCCACTCTATCCAGGGCCTTGTAATGCACCCCTTTTCAAATCAGTTGGTAGTGGTAGCTGTGTACTGTCTAGTTCATCAGAGTCAAGATCATGGAAATTGAGGTTTGCCTGATCCAACAGTTTCCAGGGGTCTTAGATTTCCTTCCCTCATCTTAGCTCTAAGTGAGGTGAGAGGGACAGTTGCATGTTACAGGGTGCTCAGAAACACTGAGGTTTCCAATTGCATCTCATCCAAGTAGGACGTAGAACATTTTTTTGGATACATTGTATCAATTGATCTTATATCCTCCACACTGTGGTACTCAACCTCCAGTCCCTGCAACTCATCGTTTTCACATGTTTGGGTATAACTAGGAAATGTTTATAACCTTGCCCACAGTACAACATATTCATGTATATTTTTGAAGTGTGTGCAAATTTATTAAGTGCTATTGAATTGATTCTGACTCATAGGGAACATTGGTATACAGAATAAACACTGCCGAGTGTTTTGCTATCCTTACATGACCAGACACTACAACAAATAGGCTTTTAGGTGACATCAAGCATAAAGAAATGCTCATGACCATTAGGCACTGTTCTTGTTGCTAAATTCTGTCCGTCGATTTGAACTGGCAGAGATCCTGTGTTAAATCAAACAAAACACTGTCTGGTTATGCGCCATCCTCCTGTTATGTTTGAGTCTATTGTTGCAGCCACTGTGCCAATTCATGTCCTCACAATTCTTCCGCTTTTTCACTAGCCCTCTGTTTTATCAAGTATCATATCTTTTCCAAGATCTCTTCCTGATAACATGTTCAAAGTACCAGAAACAAAAGCTAGCTAGCCTTCCTTCTAAGGCTCATTCTAAGTGTACTTCTTTTAGCTTTGCATGTTATTCTAGCTGTCCATGCTATATGCAGTATTCTTCACAAACACCCAAACTCCAATGCATACATCCTTTGCATTTATTAATTACTCAGCTTTCACATGCTTGATATGGAATTTGGAAATACTCTGGTTTGGGGACAAGGTCACATTAGTCTTTAGAGTGACATCTTTGCTCTTTCATGCTCTTTCATGCTTTAAAGATGCCTTTTGTAGCAGAGTTTTACATTGCAATGTATCAGTTAGCTTCCCAAATTGCTGCTTCCATCAGTGTTGATTGTGAATTCAAGTAAAATTGAATTCTTACCTTTTGGGTCTCAGTTTATCACATTGCTTAATGGTCCAGTTGAGAAAAATTTTGTTTTCTTTAAAGTGAGTTGCAATCCATATAGAGGCTTCACTCTCTGATCTTCATCAATAAATGTCTCGAGTTTCTTTTGCTTTCAGTAAGCAAGATTATATCATCTGAGATTGCAGGTTGTCAATGACTTCTCCAATTATGATGGCACATTCTTATGTACATGTTTATTGCATGATTTCCACACCATCCATACTGAAGAAGTATGGTGAAAGTATGCCATCCAGAGGCCCACCTATCCTGGTTTTAAACCACCCAGCTATTCCTTGTTTTTTTCTGTTTGAAAGACTGCCCTTTGACCTGTATAGAGGTCCCACATGAACACAATGAAGTGTCCTGGAATCCATATTCTTCATAATGGTATCCATAGTTTATGATGATCCACACAGTTAAATGATCAAGATCCATCTAAAGGCAGTGATACCCACTCACTCCTCAGCCCATGTCCTCTTCTGTATCTAGATTGAATTTCTAGCAGCTTCCTGTCACCTTTTTTTTTAATTATCTTCATCAAAATTTTATTTGCATGTGATTTCAATGATGTTAGTCAAAAATATCTGCATTCTATTGGAACCCTTTCCCTTGGAATGGACACAGATATGCATCTCTTCCAGTCAGTTGGCCTGGAAGCTTTTCCAAATGTCTTGCCAAGGGTAGGTGAGGCCTTTTAGTGTTATGTCAGTTTGAGGGACATTTCATTTTCATATCACATCAATTCCTGGAGACTTGTATCTTTTTTTCTTTTTTTTTTTGGCCAGGGCCTTCACTGAAGCTTGAATTTCTTCTTTCAATACCATCAGTAGATGATCATATGCTACCCTCTTGAAATGGCAATGCTGTTCAAATGTTTTTGGTACAGATACTTTGTGTTATTTCCATCTTCTTTCTATGCTTCCTGAATTGTTCATAGAATTATTTGCTCACAGCATATGGCAATAGTATCATTTGAAGCTTTTCATCTTTCCTTCAACAGATCTTTCAGCTTGAGAAATGATGAACATGCCCTTCCTTTTTGTTTTCTAATTCAAGTCTTTCCACATTTCATTATAATACTTTGCCTTTGTCTTCGGAAGCTGCCCTTTGAAATTTTCTGTTCAGTTTTTTTTATTTATTTATTTATTTATTTATTTATTTATTTATTTATTTCATCATTTCTTACACTTGCCACTTTATCTGTGTTCAACAAGCTTCAAGTCTCATTTCAGATCCTTTCGGCCTTTTTGTCTTTTTAATGACTTCCTTGCATTTTTAAATTATGATGATGTTGTCAATGTCACTTCACAGTCCAAATGATCTTTGTCAATTAATGTCAGAAAAACAGATAAAATAGATCTCGTAAAAAGTGCAGCCACGATGAGAGTCTCTAAATACAGATTGTACAAACTGTAATTTTACTCCTGTGAAATTGTTTTATTCTCTTCATCTTCAATCTGAACTTACATATGAGCAATTGATGGTCTATTCAACTATCAGACCTTGGCCTTAATTTGGTGGATAATATTGAATTTCTTCATTATTTCTTCTCACTGTCAATTCTCACTGTGTATTCCACCTGGCAAGCTCTATCTATATAATGCTCACTTAAGTTATTTGAAAGAGGCATTTAAGGTTAATAAAGTCACTGATCTTCCAAGATTCTACTATGGTATCTCCAGCATCATTTTTCAATGTCCTATTCACCAATCGATTATTCCTGTGCTTTCAACTTTCATGTTATAATCACCAAGAATTATCCATGCATCATCATTGCATGATAAGTGAATATTAGACTAAGGAAATTGGTAGAAATTTTCCATAGTTTTCATGATTGGCTTTAGTGATTTCTGCATATATGTTCATAAAATCCATATTAACTAGTCTTTATTATGGGCACATGTATATTATCCTAAGAAAGACAACATTATACTTCAAGAGGATTTGTGCAATGTTCTTACTGACCTTGAATGTGACACTGTTCCTCTTGAATTTGTTCTTGCTGTAATATTAAATCTATTATTCAAATGCCTGGCTGCATATCTTCCAGCATCACAGAAACATGCAAGGTACAATATACCAATAAGCAATTGGTGGCAAATGTATTTATGTGTATAGAGATATCCCTCTATTGCATTCTCTTTCCCACCCTTGTTCTGCTTGTCAATGGATCATTCCTCTTTGCTCCAACTTTCTTATATAATCACCAAGAATTATCAATGCAGCATCATTTCCTAATATGTGAATTTCAGACTAAGGAAATTGGTAGAATTTTTTTAACAGTTTTATTACAATCCAACCAGATCTTGTTTTGGGTTGTATGTCTATCTGTACGTCTACTTATAGACTATTGTTATTACTGCTAATACAGGATTGTGTTTATAGTAGTATTTATCTCTCTTGCCTTGAATTCTTTTTTCCCTAAAACTCTTGTTTTCTTGAAAAACATAAAATACAAAAATTGCCTATCTTTCTGTTTAAAATTGATAGCATCTCACAGAACTTTCCCATTACTATACCATGCTTTTCACCATTTAAAAGAAAACAAACGAGGGGGTCTAAGTGAAGGGAGGATGTCTTGAGAGTGATGGAAAATGATTCATTTTCTAAAAAGGATGCGAGGGGAAAGGAGAGCCTTTTAAAAAATTTTTAAGAGGAGCTTATGCCAAGGGTTCAAGTGGAAAATGTTTGGAAATGAATGTGGCAACATTTGTGCAAATGTGCTTGATACAGATGATGTACTAAATGTTATAATAGCTGTAAGAGCCCCCAATAAAATTATTAAAAAAAACAAATTATAGCAAAAAAAGAAAACAAACAAAACCAAGTTAGAAATCCAAAATAAAAAATACATTTGCTCATATCATTGTGTGCCCACCCTCCCGACATGATCATTGAAGACAAAAGGGAGCAGACACAGACAGGAGAAAACCAATGGTGCCCAGCTACCAAATGATAAAGTATCTGGGATCATGAAGATTTGAAGGTGAACAAATGGCCATCTAACCCAGAAGCACCAAAGCCCACATAGAAGAAGCTCACAGCCTGTGATCACGGGGCAGGGGGAGGGGGGCTGAAGGGAGCAGATATCAAGCATCAAAGAACAAGAATCACATCACTGTGAATGAAGGGGAAAGCAAGATGGGGACCCAAGGCCCACTTGTAATTGGGCACCCTCTTACAGGGAAGTCCTCGGGAGGAGACAGGCCAGTCAAAGTGCAGTGAGGTGGCGATGAAGCTTACAACTTTCCTCTAGTTCCTGAAGGATTCCTCCTCCCAACTATCACGGTTTCCGCTTCCACTCCCCAACTATCATGGTCCCAACTCTACCTTACAAATCCAGCTGGACTGGAGGAGGTACACTGGTAGAGATGGGAACTGGAAATACAGGGAACCCAGGACAGATGAACCCCTTGGGGCCAGTAGTAAAAGTGGAGCTACTGGATGGGTGGATGGAGGTGGTGTAGAGAGAGGGAGCCAACTACTAGGATCTACACATGACCTCCTACTGGAAGGACAGACATCAGAGGAGTGGGTGAGGGTTGGTGGGAGAGGGGGAAGCAAGGATGGAGGGGAAAACATGAGAAGCTGATGTCAAGGACTCAAGTGGAAAAGTGGATGTTTGGAGAATGATGACGGCAGTAGGCTTGTGAAGCTGTGTGCCACAATTTTTATATATTTTTGTATTGTGAAAAAAGATGTATGAGCCCCCTAAAAATGATTTTTAAAAGTACATTTCCTTTCAACATTCAGTTCTGCCCCTCATCCTAGTAATTTTTCTAAATTTTACATGTCTATGTCTTCAAGAATGAATTGCCCTTTTTTAATATTTGTGAGAATAGGTCTTTCTTCATATTAATTGGAAAAATACACATTCTAATTAAAATAGAGAAAAGATGCATTTGTTCATTAAAGCTCACCTGCTCTAAGACAGCATTTTTATTCTTCACACATTAGCAAGCCCAGGAAGCCACTGTTGGATCTATGCTCCCAAAGCTGGTGACGCAGAAACAGCAGACCCAGGGGGAGAACCTAAGGGCAAAAGCAACCCTGGGCTTATAAAGAAAAGCAGAGCAGAGACATGAGGACCGTGCCAACAGCTCAAGGGGGAAGCACCTCCAGAGACAGAAAGCGATCTTTGTTCAAGCACAGTAGAGAAGATGACATTCACACAGGAACATTAAACATGCATTTTCCTGCCAGAAAAAATATGTCAAACTACCTAAAACAAGATCTGGTTGGATGGTAATGAATTGGATTTGAATTCTCTCCCATATCGGGAAGAAGGACCTACAACAAATTCAGGGAAAAATCCCATTTTCTTTTCACCCTATTTTTCCACAAACTTTTTAGACCTACAGAGAGTGTCGGGATTTTGTTTTGAGTCCTTGATCTTCCTTCCTTTCCCTCTCACACAGTTTTTGACCAGTTGCCCCAACACTCTTAGAGAAGACAAGAAGGTATGCAAGGGGTCTTTCTCTGGAATGTTGTCACCTCAACTTCCTTGCACTCAGGCAAAACTGCCAACCAGGGCCTGTTCCTTCTAGTCTTTCAGTTGTGCTAGAAGACATTGTCAGTATGGAGACTTCTTTAAGGCAACACACTTTCTAAGTTGGTTCCATTAAGTTGGTCCATAAGGCAGGGATTTTTTTAAACTGCATGTCTTGAGCACATACACATTTCAACAGAATATTATCTCCAACTCTGAGAAGCAGAAACTTTTAGCTGGTTTCCAACTGGTTTCAGTTTGCATAATTTTACTGTACAGATATTAGATTATGGTTTAAATATTTAACATTGCATCTTTTCCTGATTATCCAGGCAGAATTTAAAGAAAAGCAGAAACAAGAGAAGAAATGAATCCAATGACCAGACTTATAACCAACTCCTATGCTGTCTAGAACAGGGGAAGGAATGTTCAGAATGGATTTCAAAGATGCCTAAACATATACTTCTATTGGCATAAGCCACTTTTTTCCTACACAAGATATCCAAGTCCACCAAAAGGAGACAAAACCCTGATCACAAAAATGAAACAAACTGGATTGGACACCTTTTAGGTGATGAAAGGATCAGTGTTAGATTCAGTTAAAAGTCACACATAGAGATTTCATAGCAGTAGATAAGTTGCCATTCTACTGTGACCTGACTTCTTTGTCATACAGGAAACTCTTCCTAAGAAATTCAAAAACGTCAATCCTGGTTATTCCCAAAGGACACCTGGAGCTTGGGTTAGGCAAGAAGAGAAGATGCCCTGCTCGCCGAAAGCGACTGTTAACCTTATTGTGCAGTTGGTTAAGCACCACTTTCTGTAAGTTTCATTGTCACTTGCCCATTAGGTCCTCAACGGCTTAGTCCCTGTTTTCGAAAGTAAAGTTAAAATGAACAAACAGCCAAACTCAAACAACTTGTTAATACAGGAACACCCTTCCCACTTTGGGGGGACATCTTGGAAAAGGAAGGGCTGCCTGTCCCACAACCCACCCACCTGGGGATCCAGCCTGTTCTTGCCTATACTTTAGAGTTAAACACAGCTTTGATAAGTGAGGGTACATATAGTTGAATGGCCATCCTGGCAATTATGCATGGGAAACTGAACATAAATTGTAGGACCAGGCAAAGATGTTTGGAAGGAAAAGTCTTTTCTTTGTATGTTCAAGGCATTTTCCAGAGGTGAAGCGGTGAGCCACTGGCCTATTGGCAGCTTAGTCATCACAGCTGTGGTGAACTGACAAAAGATGGACAAGGTTAAGGGCCCCTGTCCAACTTCCTAACAAAATGCAGCAGCTCCTGCTTTGCTCCCCGCTTCTCACCAGTGACATATAGATGTAACCTGTAAACAGAGCTGACCACGGTCAACACTGTCATGCCACTGTCAGTGAGAGGAGGTGCCTTTTCCTTTCATATTGCAACTTTTCAATTTCAGTATGTTCAGGATTGAGACAGTGTCCGCAGTGACTGGAGTCCCTCCTCGCTCATTCAGCTTCTTTCCTCGGAAAAAGACTCACAGTGCTTTGATAAGTCCCCAGAAAATAGCGTATCCTTGAGAAAACTTAATTGACAAAAAGTGGAATACAATGAGTGGTGACACAAAATGCGAGCTTTCCCCAGAGCCCAGGTGTGGCATTATCACTTCTGCATCAGACAACGTTCAAGTCCCTATATGGGGAAGGCAGGCTCGTGACAACTCAAGGACCTTCTAGAATTTGACAACTTCATTGTAGAAAATGGTTGCTAGAGTTCCATCTCTTCTGTGCAGTTGGCTGTCTTCCTGTTTGCCACACTTGCAAGAAGAGTTCAGGGCTCATAGGGAAGACAGAGCTAACAGCCTATGCTCAATTAGACTCTTTCCTAGATTCGGTGACAATAATTGTTCGATGGGAGCTTTCCAGAGTAGGAGCTCCATGGAAAGATACACTCCTGGACTCAAATATTTTCTTGGTAAAGATTTGATCAAATTCACTCTTCAAGCCTAATTTCATGGTATCCAAAAGAAGTAGGCTGGGGAGGTACCTACTATTTCCGTAAGCTTTAACTTCTTCATCTCCATCAATTATCTTCTCCTCAATTTCCTGATGCTCCCTCCAGGCAATTTCACACTGTGGTGGTGCGGTTGTCCGATTCATTTCTTCACATGCCACATATAGCATACCATGCACAGAAAGGCCACTAATGCATGATTTCTCCATGGCTCACCACTTCCTGAGGTCCACAGCAAATCTGGAAGCAGTAGAACCAGGACAAAACCTTTTTCCCGTGAACAATGATCAAGTAAGCCAGCTGTTCTCAGTTGTGGATCACAACCCCTTTGGGGGTCAACCAACCCCGATTCATAACAGTAGCAAAATGACAATGATGAAGTAGCAACGAAAATAATTTTATGTTTGGGGGAGGGGTTGGTCACCACAGCATGAGAAACTGTATTAAAGGATTGCGACATGAGGAAGGTTGGGAACCACTGTGTAATGATCCAACAGTTGGAAAAGACTGGGTGAGAAGATGGAGAATCAGGCATTCCCACTGATAAAACTTATAACCCCATCAAATACTTAGTAACCCATTGATGTGTCCTCCTCCTCCTCCTCCTCGATCTTGTTGTGATGGCCCTGGTCAGTGCTGGACTCAAACCATAGGGCCTGTTCTGAGCTGTCCACTCTGGGAGGGAAGGACCCTGTTGCCTTTAATTCTTGGATGCATCTAAAGGTCTTCCTTTGTCTTGGTCTTATTGGATATTGGATCTTGCTTTCTCCTTCACACCTATTAATTACTCTCCAGTTAGTGATTTACCCTCCCCACACCCTTCCCATCTTTAGTAGCTATCTAAGAATGTTTCTGTTCCTCTAAAAATATTTTCTTGATTTTCAATGATTGAACCTTCATACAATATTTGGCCTTTTGTGATTGATTGATGTCACTCAGCATAGTGTCCCCCAGATGAATCCCTATTATAAGAATTTTTTTAGATTTGTTTATATTCTTTAACACTGTAATATTTGTTGTGTGTATATACCACATATTGTGTGTTTATCCATTTATGTTTGATGGACATTTAGATTTTATTCATCTTTTCGCTTTTGCATATAGTGCTTCAATGAATATGGATGCACATATATTTATTTATTCATACCATGGCTGCTATTTCCATAGAGTATAGATCTATTAGTAGGATTTATTAGTGCTTATAACACTTTTAAAGGAGCACCATACTCTTTTCCATAGTGATTGCACCACTTTACAGTTCAACTAGTGTTCGATGAGTGTTCAAATCTCACCACACCTTTTTGTTCTTTGCTGTCTTTTTTTTAAACTGTGATATCAGTACTGGGGCAAAATGTTGACTCATTGATTTGATTTGCATCTCTCTAATAAATAAAGAAGACTGCCGAAGAATCCATGTATTTCAATCAGGTGTTGAAGAACATTTTTGAAGAGTTCCACAGGCTGCCAGAAAACAACTATCTCTGGGGAGAAGTGCACCCAGAATGCTTTTTCGAAATGAGGGTGACAAGACTTCTTTTCAAGTGCTTTGGAAATGTTAGTGGGCTATTGCAGTTACTACAAAGGACATCATGCTTGCACAGTAGAAGGACACCCCCCAAAGTGGAAGATGGTCATCTAAAGGGACTGAAATGATGGTTACAACAATGGACTCCAGCACAACAGACAATGGTGTCGGACAAGGCAGGGAGGTTCTGTCTCTTCTGTTGTACATAGTTACTGTTAGTCTGAGCTGACTTGATGATGCCCAGCAGCAATGGCTGTAAGTCTTTCTGCATTTCTGTATTTGCTGGCTACCAGAAAGCCTTCTTTGGCAAAGTGTCTGGTTATGTTCTCTGCCCATTTTTCATTCTTTTTTCCTCCTTATTGAGGTTTCCTCTACATCTTAAGAGTCTATTACCTTTTGACATGGTATTGCCACTTTTTCCCAGTCAGGAGTTCTCCTTTTACTCTTTTCATGAATTCTTTTGAGGTCTAATTTTTAGATTTCCTTTCATTATTTTTGAGAGAGTGCATTGTGTCATATACTAGAGTCCTGTGCTTGTCCCTGTGATTTTCTTTGGGACTCTTCATAGTTTTAGGCTTTTCATTTAAGCTACTAATTCCTCTGGAGTTCATTTTGGCATGTGATGAGATATATGGGTTTTGTTTCGTTTTTGTTCAAATGAGTATGGTTTACCAGCACACTTTGTTAAAGAGACTCTTCCCCATTTTGTAAATTTCAGTTCTTTGTTGAATATAAGCTCTCTGTAGATGGAGGGATTTACTTCTGGATTCTCAGTTGGGTCTTATTGGTTGAGATGGCTGCTGCTGTGCCAATACCAGGATGTTTACACTACCAAAGCTGTTTACTAAGTTTCAAGATCAGGAAGTATGAGGCTTTGTACTTTGTTCTTTTTTAAATACTTTACCTAGCATGTCTTTCCACACAAAATTGGTGGCTAGTATTATCTCTTTTAATAATGTATTAGAAACTGAATTGGGATTGACTTGTCTATATCTGCTCATTGTCAAAAGTTCACCCCATATTTATCTTCGCTTGCTTCATTTCCCTCTTTTAGTTCTTTATCTTGTCTAACCTAAGTTTAATACTTTGTACATTTAGTTGGCAAATGGAAATGCCCACAAGTAACCATATGGTAAAATTCGATATGAATTCCATGAAAATATTTCATCTTTCATTGATCCAGAAAGTATTGTATGTAATCTTTGAGTTGGAGTCATGTCTTTTAGTGAGAAATTTCAGTGTGTAATGTTTGTGGTAACTCCTAAAAGTCCATAGGAAATGAAATCAAAAGCTAATGCAAGAGAGTAAAGTGGTCACTAAACAGAGTGCTTAGGAGAGGGGAGTATAGAAGAACAAAGGCATAAATCTAAGTTGAGGAGTTAAAACTGTGTCAATAGATACTGTGTTCAGTCTGGATAGACTAGAGAAACAAATTCATAGAAACTCCTATGTGTATAGAAAGAGTTTTATGTACAAGAGCAACCATATATTAAGAAAACATCCCCACCCAGTCAAATTTAAGGCCAAAAGTCCGATATTAGCCCATATGACCTATACCAATCTAAAAGTCCTCTTCAAACTCACAAAGCATATGCAATGACACCAGGACAATCACAGGCCAGTGGGTGCAGAGTCTTGTGTATCCAGTGTCAGTAGAAACATCTCCGTGCTGGCAGGGGTCTCCTTGTGGCTCCTCCAGTTTCCAGAGCTCAGGGTCTTTCAGTGTCTTGTCAGCTGCAATGTCCCCCAGGGAGTAAGTTGTCAGTCTTCCACCTCCAATGGGGAAATGTCACCAGATTCCCCAGAATTCTCAGGAGAAGGCCATGCCCACACAGAGGTCCCATTGGCTATCTCCAGATTGGCAGGCTAGACTCCATCCCTGCACTCTTAATCCTCAAACTGACACTAGATGAGATGACTGCCACAGATACCCAATAAGATATGGGCTAGACTTGATTTGAATTCCAAAATTTAATGTTTTTTTGGTATGTATTGTTTTTGTTTGTTCACATTAGAGTGTATCTCAGAGGTGTTATAAGAATGGAGGTCATTGTTATATGCTTTTCTGTTTTTCAGTACATGAAACCAGGGTCATAAACCTAGAGGGAAAGCACATGGAATATAATGATAGTTGGGAGGGAGATATGGTGGTGGGTTGGCAGTACGGAGGAGTTTAAGAGGGTGTTGATGTCAAGGAGTCTGTTTAGAAAAAGAATGTTTGGAAATTGATTGTACATTCTACTTGACACAATTGAAAGTTGGAATGGTATATATATTCAATTCTAGCTACTACTCACAATAAAATAAAAACAAAGATACTGAAATGTGTCCACAAACTTAAATTAAAACTCACATGTAACATTACAAGAATTATCTTCTGAAATTTGAACTAAAATTCTGACATAGACATATTAATTTCTGTTGAATTCTGTTTTGTTCAAAGTATTCTTGTGAAGTGAATAGGAAATGATAGCCATGTTCCAGGGTCTGCTTCTCGTAATCTCAATGGGTTTGTCTTTCTCAGCCATGAAATGTACCAATTTCATGAGTGTAACTTTTTCCAACAAGCGAATGAAAATTGTCTTTAATGTTTCTAAATTATATATTTGGTTAGGATATATTCTTTTTATCTTCATTGTTTGCATTTGAATCAAATCTTCATTTAATAAAGGAATTGAAATTGAAGTCATTTCAGTTGACCTGCTCAAGTTAAAATTTGATGAGAATAATTTTCCTGCTCATGTGCATTGTTTTCATATATAACCAAAAATCTTTATTTAATGATGTTTTTAATGTCCTAATCATAAATTTTATTGGGGTCATTCATAGCAGAAGTGTGTTTACTTTTATTGCTTACAATTCTAAATAGCTTATCCTCTCTTCCATTTTTTTCAGCCTTTTGCCTTTTATGAGTCCAAATATTTAACTTTACCTTTCATCGCTTATTTAATGTGAATTTTTTTACAAGTTTTATTAACAAATAACTATTGAAAATTCAGTTGTTCAATTATTTTAAGAAGTGTTGTGAAATCATCACCACATTCAATTTCAGAATGTTTTCCTCATTTGTGGTACTGGTAATTAGCTCCCCATTTCCCTGCAACACTCCTGTCGTGTCCCTCAAGCTCCCTGTCCTTGGGTCAATACTGACTCATTGTGACCCTGTAGGACAGGATAGAATCACCTCTATGAATTTCTGAGATGGTAACTCTTTAATGGGTAGAAAACCCTTTCTTCTTCCCTCAGATTGGCAGGTGGTTTTCAGTTGCTGGTTTTGAAATTGAAAGCCACCATGTGATCAGAATACCACCAAGGTTTCCTCTGCCATGACCCTTGGTAAAAATTAATCCATTTATAGACTTAAGATATACAAAAAAGGGGTGATTATGGTTCCTGGACAGTAGGCAGGCTCACTACCTGAATGCTTGGAAAGAACAGATTAGGAGATTACATGACTTGAGCGCAGAAGCCTGACTGTATCTTGGCCTTTATCTTCATAGAAGTGGGTTGATGAGTCCTACAATATTTTTGTGACTCACTATTTTCACTCAGCACAATGCTTTTCAGCTCCCCTCATATCGCGAGGTGTTTCCTCAGTGTTTTTTAGGGATGCATAGCATTCCATTGTGTGTGTGTGTGCACCTGAATTTCTTTATCCATTCATCTGCTGATGGGCATTTGGACTCTTTCCAACTTCTTGCTATTTTGACTGCACTGTAATGAGCATGGGAGAATGTACACATCTTTGTGTTCTATCTCTTCCTTTTTGGACTCTCTGCTCAGCAGAGGTATGACTGGGTCATATAGGATTTCTAGTCCCAGTTGTTTCAGTCAGCACCATATTGCTTTCCACAATGGTTTCACACGTTTACAAGCCCACCAGCAGTGTATAAGAGTTCCAACCACTCTGCACCCTCTCTAGCTCTTGCTGTTCTATTTTTGTTTCTTGGGGGGGAGTTGGGGTTCTTTTTTTCAAATTGGACTATCACTGTGGGTCTGGAGTGACCTCTTATTGTTGCTTTTGTTTGCATCTCTTGGATAGCTTGTGATCAAGAGCATTTCCACACGTCTGTTAGCCATCCTAGTGTCACTCCTTGTGAATTAGCTATTTGTGTCCTTTGTCCACTTTTAATTGGATAGTTATTTTCCTTATTGCAGAGGTTGAAAAGTTCTAAAGATTCTGGTGATTAGCACTTTGTCCACTGGGTCATACTTAAAGTCTTATTTCTGTTTTTTCCCCAACTGTGGGTTTTCATTTTGCTCTTTTGGTGAAGTTTTTTTTGTTATGCATAAGTGTTTTATTTTTAGTGGGTCTCAGTCATGTATTTTGTCCTCCATTGTGTGTGCTTCCTTTATTATATTTCGTAGTCTGTTATGCTCCAGAAGTCCCTGGTAAAATAGTGATTTTGTGTGTAAAGCCACCAGAGGCTCCCACAAAAAAGACGGGGCAGCTTTCTACTCTGGGAGAGAATTAAAGTCTCTGAAATCCCAAAGGGGCAGTTTGACCCCATTCTAGAGGGTTCTTCTGAATTGGCATCTACCTAAAGGCAGGGATTATTGGTTTGGTGTATGCATGCCCTGCAATAGGAGCCTCACATTTGTTCCAGTTTTCTCCTGGTGACCCTCATAGCTCTGAAGTTTACATGTTAGGTCTCTAATCTATCTTGAGTTCATGCGTGTGCATGAGATGAGCTCTGTTTCATTCCTCCACCAGTGGAGATCCAAAATTTTCTGCACTATTTGTTGAAGATGGTATCTCTCATGTATTGTTTTTTGGGGTTTTTTGAAAAAAAATCAATTTCTGTAGGCAGATGCTTTTATTTCTTGGTTTTATATTGTGTTCCATTGTCCTAGGTACATATCATTGTCATCGCACCAGGCTGTTTGGGTTGCTGTGGCTGTGTGGTAGGTTTCGGGGTTCTACTTTGTTTTCTTGTTTACAGAGTTCTTTTTTTTTATCCTGGGTCTCTTTCCTCTCCACAGGAAGTTGTTCATTATTATTTTTCCATTTCTTTATAGCAAGTCGTTGAGATTTGGATCTGAGTTGTGTTGTTTTTATAGATTGCTTTAGATAGCATCATCATTTTCACAAATTAAGTGTTCCTCCCCATGTACACAGGTTAGTCTTCCATTTGTGATGTCTCATTTGGTTTCTAGGAATAATGTTCTGTAGTTTTCCTTATATGGGTCTTTTGTTTTTTTTGTTAAGTATATCCCTAAGTATTTCTTTTATGTGACTATTCTAGAGGGTATTATTTTAATGTCTTTCAGAGCTCTCTTTACTGGTATAAAGGACTCCAATTGATTTCTGATTGTTAATCTTATACTCTGCTACTTCACCCAATCCTTCAAATGTTTTCAACAGTCTACAAAGAGTTTCCTTTGGCCCAACTGTATGTCCTCAATTTCTTTCTGTTGTCTAGTGGTTCTAGCCAGGGTTTCCAACATGACTGTGGTAGTCATGTGCTTATGTTAATTTTATGATTGAAATGTAAGGGTGGAGCCTAGCCTGTTAATCTGGAGATAGCCATTGAGTAGCCAATGAGGCTTCTTTGTGGACATGGCTTTCTCCTAGACTTCTGGGAAATCTCGTTGTTGGGAGTTAGTCTCAGAGACGATGAATCATGGACAAGACAAGATGGCAGCATCTGAGAAGCTGGAGGAGCTGGTGGAGAGACCACACAGCTCTGCCCTGATGGAGCTAGACCTCTGAAGCTAGGTTGCCACGTGGAGACCTCTGCCAGTGATGAGTTGCTTCTGCTGTTGATGGACCCTGAGCCCTGGAAGCAAGGAGCCATGTGGAGACCCCTGCGACTGCCAGGGTTCTGCCCCCACTGACCTGTGAAGGAGACTTTATAGACTGATTTTGAGCATATGGGTTAATATCAGATTTATGACTTTGTACTGGACTGGGCTCAATGTCCTGTTCCTCTTGTATATAAACTTTTTCCTTATATCTATATGAGTGTCTATGCAATTTGTTCCTCTAGCCTACCCAGACTAACACAATGACACAATGATGTTGAAAAAAGTAGTGATAAGGAGCATCCTTGAATTCTTCCTTGTGTTAATTGGCTTCAATTCTTGAGTAGTTTCCATTCAGCTTTTCCCTGTTGAGTTTGATGTTGGCGACTAGATTTTCCTATGTGCCCTTTAGTAAGTTGAGGGCTTTCCCTTCTGCTAACATTTTATTGGATTTTTTTTTGTCAAAATGGGGTGTTAGATATTGTCAAAAGTGTTTTTTTGCATCTTATTCTTTGTCTTGTTTATATGGTGGATTGCAGTGGTTGCTTTTCTAATGTTGAACCATTCTTGTATCCCTGGCAAGAATCTCACTTGGTCAACATAAATTATATTTTTGATATGTTGTTGGAGTCTATTGACCAAATTTGTTGAGAAATGTTGCATTTATATTGATGGAGAATATTATAGTTTTGAATCTTACTGTAGTTTTCAGTCCTTATAGAGTCCTGCTTTGTTTTCATATCAGGGTCATACCCACTTTATAGAATGAGTTTGGAAATTTTCTGTCCTATTTTATATTCTAGAATAGTCTGTGTAGAAGTGCTGACAGTTCTTCACTGAATGCTTGCTAACATTCCCCTGTGATGCCATCTTGATGCCTGGGACTTTCTTGATTGGATGCTTCCTGACGACCTCTATTTCTTCTTTTGTAATGGAATTGGTTCAGATTTCCTACAGTTGCTGAGTGAATTTGAGTGTATGGTGTATTTCCAGGCAGTCTCTATTTCTTCTAGATTATCTAATTCATTGGCTTTCTTCTTTTGTAGTGAATCGTTGCGATTCTTTTTACTTCTTCTGTATCTGCTGTGCTGTCCTTTTCATCCCTAATTCTAGATATTTGCATCTTCTCTTTTCTTCTCTTGGTTAACTTTGCCAACTTTGTTAACCCTTTCAAAGAATAACTTCTCGTGTAGATTTTTTTCCATACTTTTTTTCCTGTTCTCCAGTTCATTTATTTCTGCTGTAATATTAATTAGTTTTCTTCTGCTGTTGAAAGGGTTATCTCGTTGTCCTTTTCTTACTTGTTCAAGATGTTTTCTTTAGATGTTGATGCTGGATTTCTCCTTCATCACATTCGTGACCTGTTCTGATTTTCATCGATGTAATATTTTTAAATGCCTTTTGATTCAGAAAGTGTAAAGCTGGAACATACTTACATTAAAAATTCAAATTAAACTGAGATATCTTTTACAAATAAGATTATTTATTCGCAAGATATTCTCTGCTAAGATAGTTGGATATCTTATAATTAAGGGAAGATGTGAGTTATAATGAATGGCTAAAAAGTGTATATGATATTTTAGAACACTACTTAAGTTGTATTGCCTATCTTTATAATAGAAAACTGCTGTCCATTTTAAGTTCAATATTCTTTTGTTTGTCAATATAAAGAATAAATGTCATGCTTTGAAAACATTATACATATTAATGACTGTAAATGTCAAAACTTAAGAATGATAATATTTGTTTAATATTGTCAAACATTTATCATCTGCCATGTGCTACCTGTGATAGTTGGTGAGTCTCTCTGGAATCACAGACTGGAATGTAAAGAGAAGCAGAAAAATGGACAATTACCACTCTGGGGAGATGATCATCTTTTATACAAAGACCTACTATATTCATGCTACCTAACAATAAGAATTTGACAAGTTAATTAACTTGCTTTTTCTGCCACAAGAGCTTCTGTCATTCAAATTTCTCCTCTCAATAGATAGTTTTCATCCCAACGTGCCACAATCTGCAAACTTCATGGTCTTTGGATACAATTTGTTTTTATTTTGAGTGTAAAGAACAGAGACATAGAGAAGTATTTCTCTAGGGGAGTAAAAGGTACTACATTTAAGAGTGAATGTTAGGGGGTTTTGTTCATAGGTCACCAATGGACATTAGCTATCAATGAAAGAAGTAACTTTGTGTTTTCAAATAAATTTGAAAACAGAAAAAGTTTTCCTGCCTTAGGCTCCACAATTTAGGGGTATCATGTCTCATAAAACACTATTAAAAAAAGTCAATGTTATTCACAATTGATTCATTATTTTTAGAGATATGTCATGAAGTCAGTATATCATCATGAGAATTGTTTTTAAAAATCCTTATTGACTTTTATCTCAACAAGTATCAGCTACTTTATTGCAGATTTTGGATTTACATCTCATTTCTAGCTATGCACATTTTTTTGATGTTTTCCTTCATGAAAGTTCTTTCTTTGGTAATAATGTTCTGCTTTTCTAGAAATTAGAGCCAAGAAGAAAGAAGAAAAGCCCTTAATTTGTATTACTCATGGCCTATATAGAATTTGAGGTTTTGTAAATCTTGACAGGAGCAGATAGACTCAGCTTTCTCCCACAGAGTTGCTGGTGGGTTTGAACAACTGACCCTGTGGTTAGAACCTAATATCTACCCTACAACCTCAAATACCATCCCCCTAAGGAATGGAATTTCTTGGCTGGCAACATGTACTCTTTGTCTCTGGGAATATTGGAAAAGATGGAGTGTCACCACCACCATGCTGGGTAAGCTGTTCAAGTTGAGCTATCTACTTATCTATCTACCCCAACCCCTATCCATGATAATTAATTCAGAAATGGCCATATGGCCAAATAAGGGATAGGGTTTGGGGGAATTTATGTGAATCCTAGGTTTCTCTGTTTCAGTACCTTCGCTCACTGCCACCTAGGTGATTTCCAGAGGGCAGAGTAAAACTCCTCCAGTGCATTTTCTGAGACTGTAACTCTTTATCACAGTAGCAAAACTCCTATGGCCAGGCAGTATAGCTTGTAGTATCAAACGACCAACTTTGTGGCTCTCAGCCCACTGCAGAGCCCACTACACCACTAGGGCTCTAGGTAGTATAAATGGTTTATTCTTAAATCCTAATTAAAGGTGGATAGGAGGAATTCACCCAGTGGTATGATGCACCTTTATAAAAATGCAACCACTGGAGCTCAGTTCTACGGTGAAACTTGTGAAGTCACTACAATTAAGAATGGACTGGGACAGCAATGAGTGCACGCTATATAAGCCTAGTGGTGCCGGACCACTTTTACTGCAAACGAGAGAGTGCAGTAGTATAAGTATAAGTAGTATAAAAGCTAAGAAATGAAACAAAAGACTCCGAATGTTTTCATTTGAGTGCTTGAATCCAACCTTACCTCCCTTTGATTTCCCCCCAGCTATGTGAACAATTACAATATTGCATTATTTTTTAAATCTAGTTTGGTTTAAATTTCTGTCACTTATAGTCAGTATTCAATTAAGGCACCATTTCTGGTCTTATTCTTTTATGTTTTGCTTTACCATTATAAACATGGCTTCCCCATTCAAGCTCCTGTAAGACTGAATTAAAAAAGTGAAACAAGCTAACCATCACTCTGTTTTTTACATTGGACTACATTTATCAAATCCTCTATCACTTCAGTTCTATCTGTGAAGTAGTTGTGGATAAGGAACAGTCTGCTCAGAAAGTTTAGGTATCTTGCCCAGGATCAAACAGCTACTTGGCCACTGAGTCAGGATTTGGCTGCTGACGTGACTGGCTTCAAAGTCCGAATTTTCCATCTCACTGACTCACCGACATTATCAATAATGTGAGTTTCCAAGTCCAACATAGCAGAGTTTGGGAGTCCCCATTCTCATTTTCTCAAGAGAAAAGCTGAATAAACAACTTCTTTTAGAGCTCTGAAAGAGCTGAGGCAAGAGGGTTGACAGCCACCCCCCAAACAGAAATGTCAGATATCCAGGCTCCCCTTTTACTTGGAACAAAAAACTGAGAGCAGAAACCTGCCGCTGGAGTCTTCGCTGGTGCCAGCACTTACACTTGAAATTGTTTAATTGCTGGAGACTCTGTGAAGACTAGTTAGAACATTAACAACCCTAGAGGCTCAGTCTTAGAGGGATTTACCCACGTATGCGACTTTGACTCCCACGAGCCCCACCCAGTTCTCAGGGTAAAAGTCAGAGAATAGGCCTCTCATGCATTCTGAGTGTCATGTGAAGTGTAACCATCTGGCAATATGACCAGAGCACTCTGTTCTTCTTAGTAAAAGGCTTCTTTCAAAGAAATTGCTTCACCAAACCCTAGTTAAGTTTTCCCAGAGTCCAATTTATCTAGGGGAAGGGAAAAGCCAACCCCAGTCTCCTTTAGATTTCCTGTATTACCTACTGAAAGGGGGAACATAGAAGTCAAGAGGACTTTTGAAGGTCATAGCCCAGGGACATGGGCTCACTAAAAGATTGAAGTTTGATCAAAGAATTACAGAATGCTTTAGTTTAGAACCGTATCCGTCAAACTCCTATAATAACAGATTTCTATATAACAAAAGCTAAAATGACTTCAAGAATCAGATTCTATTTAAAAAGGAGTCTCTAGGGAAGCTTAAAGACAACAGGAAGATAATCACAAAGGAATGAGAGATTTTAACCTCTCACCCAACAGTCACAGCAAAGGAGATACACAGTTCAACACTTAGTCATGTAAACCTAAAACTTAACACTACTTACCACGATTCCTTTCTCTCAATAAAGGATGCCTGACTTGAAAATAAAATTAAAAGCAAAGGTAAAAGACAAAAAACATACACTTGAGACAAAGGCAGCATCAGATGAGATATTGGAATGATCAGATTGATCATTTAAAATAACTATGCTTAATATGCTGATTATTTCACACATCCATGGCATAGCTTCTAGCATCACAGCAGCACCCAAACCAGAATAGTTTGCCAAAGTGACAAGCACCCAACAGCAATAAAATCAAGAATATGTCAAATATTCTCCCAGGAAAAGTGGACGGCATCCAAAAAGAGGTGTCTCATGGAAGCAGAAAAATTGAACTGCTAGTAAGAATCAAAAGGAAATGATAAAAATTAAAAATACTGCGACAAAAATGAAGGGTGTCCTTGGGGAGCATATGCTAGAGTGAGTATGGTTGGGGAACCAATCAGTGAGCTGGCAGATCAATAGACATGTAGAAAGCTAGAAATCAAAGAAAAAAGTGATTTCAAAAAACAGAACAGTATGCCCAAGAATCCATAAATCAAAATGCATAGAATTGTACAATGCCAAGATAGAGCCGTGATGTAAATTATGGAAATAAGTTAATAATAATGTATCATCATTGTGATTGTAGCATATGTACCACACTAAAACAAGGTGGTAATCACAGAGGAAAACTATGGTGGATCCAAGCATGCCACATGGTGTAGCAGATTGCTTACACTTTGGGCTGTTAACTGCAAAGTCAGCAGTTTGAGTTCACCAACCCACCCTCGTGTGGAAAAGAGACGAGACGCCTGCTCCTGGAAAGATTTTAGAGTCTACTAAATATGAAGGGGCACTTCTGCTCTGTGCAACAAGATCACTGTGAGCTGGAATCAACTCGATGCCAGTGGGTGGTGGTGAAACGATCAGATTGATGAATTAAAATGACTATACTTACCAAAGTTGGGGGGAAGAGAATATCAGGGTACTCTGCTCAATTTTCTGTAAGCCTAAAATTTCTCTGAAGTAGTCTATGTAAAGATATGTGTCATCTTAATAAGGCCACTTGGTACACAGATGTTTTTTAATTTTGATGGAACTCCACTCATCTATTTTCTCACTTGTTCTTTTGGTATTATACCAAAGAATCCAATTCTGAAGACTGATTTGTTCTGAGAGGTTCACGGTCTTTGATCAATTTTGAGGTCATTTTTACATATAGTTTGAGGTTGTGGTTTGACTTTTTTTGCATGTGGTCAATGAATTATAAAATAATGTGTTAGTCTGTGTAGATAGGAAAAATAAATTCATGGAAACACACATATGTATATGAGAGAGTTTTAGATAAAGGGTAATTGAACATTAAGAAAACATCCCAATCCAGTCCAGTCCAAGGTCATAGTTTCAATATTAGCCCATATGTCTGATTCCAATCTATAAAACCCTCTTCATACTCACAAAACACATGCAGTGATGTCAAATGCAGGACAATCACAAGCCAGTGGGTAGAAAGTCTTTGGATCCAATGGTATTGTAAGCATCTCAGAGCTGGCAGGGGTCTCCACGTGGCTTCTCTAGGTCCAGGTGTCTGGGTGCATCAGGGTGGATCCATGTGATTTCTCCTCAGGGATGTTTCCCGGGGAGCCAGCCTTGTCGGTAAAGTGTCTTTAAGGGAGTAAACTGAGAAAGAAGGAAGTGCTGGAAGTGCCTCCAAGAAGAAAGTACCAGATTTCCCAGAATTCTCAGAGCAGACGGCCATGCCCACACAGAGGCCTCATTGACTATCTCCAGTCTGACAGGTTAGACTCCACCCCTACACTTTTAATCCTCAATTTGACACCAGATTAGGTGACTGCCACAAATACCTAGATTAGGCAAATGTATGGACAGAAAGCTTTAATAATGTTGACAAAATGTAATGGGACAGTTGTACTCTGTCACAGGGCATCATAGGTTGGGATCCATGACACGCAAGAACAATGATAATCAGAGGTAGGAGGGAGAGGAGAAGAGAGAAACGGGCCCATTATTAAGGAAGAATTATGTTTCAGTTTATGGCGATGAACTTTGCTGGTGGTTGTGCCACATGACTTATGTCGTTGGTGTCATTGACATAATCATACACACAAAAAATTTACAGTGACAAATGGTATTTAAAATATATGGCTGCAGGAAAAAAAAGATATCTCTTCAAATTGCTTCCTATATACATATTCATGGAGTCCAGAAATTAGACTAGGAAACAACTAGACTAACCTGAAACTAATAATTAGCAATAAGAAACTCTGGCCCTTTTATGGGGTCCAGATCTAACTGTGTCTTGTTTATCTTCCTCATCATGGTTTCATGATTCTATGAACCCACAGTTTAATCCCTCCCCTCTTCCCTTAAAGAGATCCTTAATCTTTCTATAGTAGTTGAAAAATCCTTAGTTCAATTCTTTAGTACCTCTCAAGCTTTCTTTTGACAGTTTTAGTAGTTTTATTATTCCCTTCAGTATCTATCTCCCGCACCAAAAACCATCCCTGGACAGTTCTCCAGGACACAGACTTGTGAAAAAATCTTGAGGAAAGTCCTGGGCCATGGCCTGCATGCTGCTGCATAAGATCAGTCCCTTGGTATAGAAAAGTAACTGCTTTGTTTTCTTTGAATATTCTCTTTTCTAGGACAAACATCCTTCCCGCCCCCCCACCCCACCCCACCCCTACCTATAAACATGTCCAGTGAATGAGAGCACTTAGGCTATCCACATCTAATCAGTATGAGGATTCACTTCCTTAGGAAGGTGAATTTGAAGTTCATTTACAGAATAGCTAAGAGGGAAAAGAGCCAGGAAGAAAGAAGCCCAAGCTATTACAGGAACAAGTCATGAGTTTTTCATGGATCTTTTCACAATGTGTGACAATTATTAATTTGTTTATATCTTCCTCCAGACTGTAAACTCCCTAAGTACAGAGACTCGGTGTTTATTGTTCATCAATATTTTTGTGACTCCAGAGCAAAGCACATGCGCTAGGACCTGGTGCTGAGTCAAGAGAAAGCCCAGAGTCAGATGATTTGGGTTCAAATCTTAGCTCAGGTGCAGGTAGGATCTATGACCTTGGCTAGATGAGTCATTTCCATCATCCTATGTCCTTTACCTTTTGTAGGAATAGAAGTCATTTCTATCTCATTGTCATTCCATGTAAAGGGTTTAGGATAATGAAGAAAACACATGAGGCACTCAAAATGCTTGCTGTTTTAAAGATCCTCATTATTAAATGAATTGATTATACAGATCCAGTCCTTCACTATTCTTGTCCCTAACTTGTCCCTCTATGTGGGGAAGTTTGATATTATTCCTAAATGAACAAACAGTTCAGATGAAATGCATCCAGTGAATATCATGGAGATGGACTGCCTCTCTTCCACAAGGATATGTTTTCATTTAATCACATAGTTGACTCTTGCTATTCTTGCCAGACCCCTAATGCTTTCTTATATCTGTTCCATTCATCAGCATATCCAGGGAAATCTGGGGGTATGAATTATGGGCAGATCACCAATGAAATTCAGCAGTTTGGGTGATAATTTTAGCTTCAAAATGAGGTGTGGACCTGAGGGCAAGACAGAACGAACATTGTCTCTCAATTGACCTCGAGAAGCAAAGGACATAACTCTAGCGTGATGGTTGGGTGGAGAGAGAACAAAAGCTAAAAATCAGGAAGCAGGATGGAGATGACAATAAAGACTTTCTTTATGTGTTGGCAGACGCCAGGCCAAAGCAATAAAATTGTACTTTTACTTATTCACCCAGATATAGTTTGCACCCTGAGAGCTTTACATGTTGCAACAGAGTGTCTTGGTGTTCTGAAACAGCTGTGGGGGTGGGGTGCAACTGGAGAAGTGAAGGGGAAAGAATTGGGGTCCTGGGGTACAAGCTTTGGAGAAGCGACTCCCTCCACTCCTGATGTGGTGGCAGTGGAAATTTACCCAGCAGCAAAAAAAAAAAGCCACAGAGCCTGCTGCTTGGGGGTTGCTCTGAGCCCCTGCTTCATCACATGTTCAGGGAAGATCATGTGCTACCGCCAGCCCAGATGGACACCACCTGTTTCTGTGCCAACATCCTGAACTTGTGGGTACTGAGAGGTGGCCAGGGGGTGATGTTCTGATTAAACCGTGGCTGTGGGCCTGAGCCCTGTCATTGAACTAGCATTATTTTTCATGTCCTTGAATCCGTACTCTCCGGGCAGAGAGGGGCTCATAGCCCAGGTGCTCGTGGGCAAAAATCAGTATCTTTCATCTCTAAGGCAAACTGGAACTGAGCCAGAATTACCCTCCCTTTCAAAAAAAAGTACTTGGTCTTGTTTTAGATAAGCTTTATCACCATCTGGAATCTTGAAAAAGCGCAACGAATATTTGGCTAAAGAGTTGGTTCGTTGATGAATGAATTAAAGGGTTCATTCTGACCCTAGTTGTTGGCTTCTGTAAGATAGATTTGCTGCTGTTGCTGTTAGTCATGTCAGTCCAACTTAGGGATCATAGTGCTGTCAAGACGACTCAACAGCCCCTTGAGGAAATATAAAGTCCTCTGTTAGGAATCCCTGTGTCACCCACTCTTGTCTTCAGGTTGCATGTAAGCATAGTAATGAAATAGAAAACAAAGTAAGTCTGATCTTCCATGACTCACAAAGAAAATTTAAGGAGATCTCATCAGAACTTTAATTTCTGGCACAGATCAAGAATTTCCTAAGTAGCAGCTTTGCATATGTCTTTATTATTGCTTTTTGTTCATGTTTGCTTTACTTTACAACTCCCTTTCCAAATTCTCACCTCTTTAGGGGCCCTTTCAAGGCACCCTAAATTTCTTTTGTAAAAGTTTCTGTTGAAGCATATATCTTATCTGAATCATGCAGAGCCATTATCAGCCAGACGCAGAGCTTCAATTATTATCAGATTGGCTTCAGTCACTTAATAGAGACCAAAATAACAGAAGCTTGGAACTCAGTAAATTGAGGTTTCCGGGCCCCCAAACTCAAAAACACTCACAGGGGCATTGGCAAGAGGCTCAAAATTCCAAATATAATGGATATGTCCCTCAAATGATCTTAACAGAAAATCAATAACCTGTTGCTAGTGGACAGGGTTTCATTCTATCCAATTGGAGGAAGTAGCCAGTTTAAAAATGCTGGAAAAGCAAAATGAGATAAATTATTAGACTTACTATGTCATAAAACAAGTATGATGCAATGTAAATAGATAGATCCATGAAGGTTTACTTTTTCTCTTCTCCAAGATGCCTTACAAATGGAGTGTCTTTTTAGCATTGGCCTACAGATGCAATTCAATTATGGAAGAATAGATCTTTAAAGGAAATGTTAGGTTCGTTCGTGAATAGAAACATTATAACAATAGATTTTTAAAAAACATTCCCTCTTTGTATCCTAAATTCTAGAATAACCAAATTATCTTTCATTCTCTACCAACTGTATGACCTTACCCTTGTTGTATAATGGTTTCCCAGTTGGACAGCTAACCACAGGTGAGCAGTTTGAAACCACCAGTCTCTCCATGAGAGGAAGATGAAGCTTTCTACCCCAAAATAGCTACAGTTTCACAGGCCCACTTGAGCCACTACCACATCCACTACCACAAAGTCCAAGAGGTTGTGGGGGGAGAACATTCATGGAGGAAGGCTATGAGGGATTAGCAGCATTTTGACCATGTGTCTCTCCACTACTCTTGTCCATGAGAACCCACTTTCAAAACTTTGCTTTCACTCATGAACGTTTTTATTAGCCAGCAACATCACACCAGCATTTGTTTGACAGACTTAGAAGCCCATAGTGACAGTTATAGTAGGTCATAGTAGGTCACTACAAGTTAGAATAGACTTGAAGGCAGTGAGTTTGGATTTTTGGAGTCAAGTCACCTAAACTTCGGGGCTACATCTTTATCTGTAAAATTTAAAGTCTTGCTCATGTAATTACTAATTGTCACTCAAGGGCTAATTCATTAGTTGTAGTTTTATCCTTTTAGAAGTGAACCCCACCAAGAAGCTAACTGGTCCTGGTATTTGATATGCTTTCCATTTATTTTTTCCTGGTTAGCTATGTGACTATCTCTATTTTTTTTTAAAGCTTGGGCCAATGGGCATACTTCATTGGAACAATATTGTAATTCACCCTGAATAGCAGATTGCCATTTTCAAAGTGCTGCTCTGTTGGAAGAGGTAGTAGAGGGCAATGCTCAAAGCAGTGTGGCTCTGGAACTCAATTGTCGGTTGCTTCACCACCGCTTCTTAGCACATCACATTGGGCAAGTGACTGGTGTGATGTGAGCATCTTCTGTAAAGGTTTGCTAGGAAAATTAAGTAAATTAATATTTTAAAAGTTTTGGACAGTTGCATAGCTTGTGGCTATAAGATGAACTTTCATCATTACCTCCATGGGTCTTCGCAAGACTGAAAGACATTTCAGATGAAGTAACTTGAGTATGAAACAAATTGGGCGGACTACCAAGGTCACCACTTTCAAAAGTAGCAAGAGTTAATAGTAAACCCTTCCCTTTTCAATTCCAACTCCCTTGTTCTTTCTACCCAGTATACTTGCCCTGTGAACCCCCAAGGGATGGGGGTTGTCCATGTATACTGGTCTTGATGAGCATCACTCTAACAGAACTCTGTCCCCAGTCAGAATGCATTCCTCAGCCCTGTTCGTCTTCTCCACGTCCTCCCCTGGAGCTTGCTAGCGTGGCTCTCATTACAGAACTCCTTGGTCAGGCACAAGCTGGTATAACACCTCCCAGTCTCTATTCTCTGGAAACAATTACTCTCTTCTTTTCGCATCTGTGTTGCTTTATCTGCCCCTCTCTCTTGGCGGCATTCACTTCTCAGCACATATTACAGCTGCCTGCACACATATCTTATCTGTTCTGCTACGTTGTTTCCTCCTTCTGTCAACAGTGCATGTTTTTTCATTGGGGTTTTGTGCTCTGTAAGTATTTGGTGATTGAGTGAACACATGAATGAATGAATGCATGCCTACTTGAAGTATTTGAGATCAGAATGGGGCCCCTGAAGAGAAATGCAATTCATGTGAGCTCAAGTGAATTTTGAGTGCCTAAAACGTACTTGGCACAGTACCAGATAACATAGGGAATCCCAAAAAACATGTCATCACTTGTAAAACTTTTGGACAGGCAAGATTTGTATCCACAAAGAAATTATAATGGCGGGGGTTGAAGGAAAGATATGAATATATGAAGGTCTATAGGAACATTAATTGGACTGACAATTGCCTAGGGGCATGGCAGGGAGGATGGGTGGAAATGGGGAGCTAACAACAAGTGTGAAAAGAAAATGTCCTGAAAATGATTGTGATGATTGCACAACTCTTCTTAATAGGCTAGAATAATTAAATTATACAGCATGTGGAGTATATGCCAATAAAACTATTTAAAAGAGAGACAGAGAGAAAACTGGCAGTTCTCAGTGTAGATGATTTAAAATGCTATTTCAAAGATTAATTTTAAGTTAGTTATTTTAAATTTGCAGCACAATTACCTGTAGAGGTGCTACATTATGATCTTTTTCTAATATCTGTTCATAAAATGTGGCAATATGTAGCTGGAAAAGTCAAAGACAAAAAAATGACTTCCTGTAGAAGACACAAATAGTGCAACGTACTTGCCTTCACACACTGAGTGACTTGGATGAGAATTTGAACCCCTTAAAATCCTATTAAACGCTCATGTTAATAATAGTGCTGATGATAGAAAGATGATCATGAGGCAATGGACTGCGTTTAGATAAGTATTTGTCAAGAATTCATTATGTGGTACTCCAACCAACTCCAAAGTTGATATCGACTCATAGCTGCCCTATAGGACAGGTAGAACTGCCCTTTTGGATTCTCAAAGCTACCTCAACTGCCTCCCATGGAGTAGCTGGTGGCTTTGAACTACTGAATTTTTGATAAGCAGCCCAACACATAACTCACTATGCCACCAGGGCGTCATCATATGTAGTAGACACTGTCCAAAGACATTTGAACCTGAACTACCAATGCAGGGAGTTCTCTGTTGCCTTCTGCCTCCTTTTCTGTCCTGTTCTACAGATCTTACTACCTAGAGATTTGTTGAATTCCCCTTCTTACTCCCCATTTTGGCTATACTCTCGCTGTTTGGGTCCTGTTCCTGAATTTGCTTTCTCAGCTCCTTTCTCTCTATAACTTCTAAAATGAGTTTGTGTCAAATATCTAAAGTAAAACATGACAAAAACTCCACAGCTCATTTCCTTGCTTCCATGCTCTCAATTAGTCCACATTACCTACTGGATCACATTCATGTTCCTGGCTTGTTCTACAAACAAATAAATAAGTAATAATAATTAAAGTAGAAAGGAAGGAAGTTGCTGTCCAGTTAAATCCAACTAAAATTACACCAACCAAGCCAAGCATTGGAGCCACCCAGGAATTTGTTGTTCTAAACAGCCTTCTGTGATCTGACATCTCTCCACTTCTATTGCCCTGCCTCCCACTTTGGCCATGGCAGTGAGCCTGTTGTTTGCCATTCTCTCCTCAGATGACAACGTCTTCTCCCACAGCTCTGGCTTTCACTGGTCCAGTGACCTGTCACACTTTGTCAAATGACATATCCACACTCTTGGGACACTGAGTTCATGTTTTTCTGTGCTTCCCTCATCTCGCTCCACTACTTCTTTGAGATGCTCCCCATTAGGGACTGATTCCACCCTTCTTTCATAATAGAAAAAAGTCTTGGTGGTGCTGCCAGGTAAGCAGTGGGCTGCTAGCCACAAGGTCAGCAGGTCAAACCTACCCAGTTCTCATTGGGAGAACGATGAGACTAGATGTTCCCATGGAGATGTCAAGGCATGAAGGGCCCCTTGAAGGTTGCTGTGAGGTGGAATTGATGTGACAGTAATGAGCTTTATGTTTGTTTGTTTTTGTTTGTTTGTTTGTTTTGGGGCATCACTGCCTCTCGTGGTCGTGGGCCCTACCCAATGCTGCTCCTGAGAGCCGCCGCTGGGTTTGAACCACCAAGCCCGCGGGCCGTAGTCCCGCACTCAACCACTTACACCACCGGGGCTCAGCCCCTGACAGTAATGAGTTTTCATAATAGAGTGTTGGCCTGTTGGGACCACAGCTTCCAGGGGAACTTCTCTTTTCCATTCCTTTTAAAACCAAAGGGTGTTCATTTTTGCCAGCAAGAGGAAGAAATGGCTTTTTATACCTTTCAATGCTATCTCTCCAGTAAAAAAAAAAAAGAAAGAAAGAAAGAAAAGAAAAAAGAAACTGGATGACAGTTATTCATGGCAGGGCATTTGCTAAGCCTCCCAACTTAGTTCAGCAACACTGCTGACCTGAAGCCCCTAGGACAATAAGCACTTCTTCCTCCCCTCCAGCTGGCCAGAGTGCCTCTCATGTTTCTCCCTTCACTAAACTGGGTGCTCTCTCCTTTGTACCCTGTAGTAAGAAGAACATTATCTTCATCACTGTACTCACAGGGACTCGTGTACTCCTATCTGATTTTCTGAAGTGGGAGCTATGTCTTAATATTTTTAGCACACTTTATTCCAACCGCAGTTATTGAAAGCACAGTAGGTTCTCAATAAATGTGACTGTTCCCCTGAATTCACCGACTTCCTTTGATGTTGAAAGTCAGAGACTTCCTTCCAGGAACTTAGATCCAAGTGAAACTATCTTACTAACACTTCTAATAGCTATCCTTTTCTAATATAAGGTTGACATGAGACACTATCAACTGGTAGACAGATGGAGGACTCATAGAACTTAGCAAACCAACAGCTGGGTGCCCGACTAGAGTGCTGATGGCTCAGCATTTACCAGAGGCCTGTGCTAAGAAATCCACCAGGATCCTCAGGATTGTGCTTTCTCCTCTGTGTTCCAGATGAGGGATCTAGCAGGTATGCTGAGAACAAGGTAGAATAAAAAGCTCCCTAACTGATGCTGCTGCTGTTGTCTTAATATCCTCCATATCAAGGGATATTTCTAACATCTAGAACTAGATTTTAAAAAGCAACTCTATCAGTGTGTTCGGCATCTCAGAAATTATATATATATTTATATATAATATTATATATATTTATAGTTATATATTATATATAAATATATATTTATAATTATATATATATATTTGAACTAGCTAAAGAACTTCCTAGAATGTTCCTTCTTACTGAGGAGATGAGGGGAGCATACACACAATTGGTGCATAGATACCTCACTAGTCTCTTTTCTCTGAATTGCAAAAATTGGCAGAGAGGCAAGATCTAGTGGTGATGAGGGACTTCAACTAGCAGGACATCTGCAGGAAGTCTCATGCAGAACATCTGATGAATTCTTGCCTTGCCTTGCTGACAACTTCATCTCTCAGTAGGTAGAAAAAGCAATGAGGGGAAACTGCTGCTAAGGGATTTAATTATGATCATGAGGGAGACCTGGATAGTGATGTGTATGTGACAGGAAATTTGGAAGAGAGGGATTATGGCATTTCTGAAACCATTGTAACACA
>PVJH01022373.1:0-36775 GCA_004026705.1 Nesogale talazaci | reverse complement strand
GTGCGTGGCAGGAGATGGTGGAAAGGACAGAGGTGGGCCAGTGTCTTCCCCAGAGACGGGCCCCTGTGTGGCTCCAGGGGGCTCACGCTTTGCTTTCCCGAGATGCAGGCTGCTGCTTTGGAACCCCAGGGAGCCCATCGGTCGGGGCCCTTGCTCAGCAAGCGGGGGCCCTTCTCTCACACACGAGGCCCGGCTCTGCCAGGGGCCAGTTTCGGGAAAGCGCTTGCCTTTGCCCTCTGTTGAGAAGCCTGGAAATTGCTTTCCAGGAATGATGGGTGGGAAGGCAAGGGTCTGGAAGGGGTCCCTGCTGGCATTCCTTTAAAAAAAAAAGCCGTCGCGCGCCCTCTCCCTCCTCCACCACTGCCGCCTCCTTCTTCTGCCGCTCCTGGAGCTGCTTGTGTGCTCGTTAGGTGCGGACCTGGTGACTCTTTTGTGAAGCGGCAGCTGAGGAGACTCGGGCGCTTGCCACGGCCGACGAAAAACCCAAGGAAGGAGTCAAGACCGAGAACAAGGATCACATTAACTTGAAGGTGGCGGGGCAGGATGGTTCTGTGGTGCAGTTTAAGATCAAGAGGCATAGGCCACTTAGTAAACTAATGAAAGCCTATTGCCAACGACAGGGTTTGTCAATGAGGCAGATCAGATTCCGATTTGACGGACAGCCAATCAATGAAACAGACACACCTGCACTGTTGGAAATGGAGGATGAAGATACAATTGATGTGTTCCAGCAGCAGACAGGGGGCGTCTTCTAAAGGGGAGCTGCTCCTTTCCTCCAGAACTCTCTTCCTACCGACCAAGAACCCATTCTGAATTAGAAAACCACAATTTGGTTCCACCACATCCTGACTACTACAGTATAGTTTTCTCTTTCTTTCATTTCCCCTTCCCCATTCCTTTCTTGTACATAAAGTAACTGGTGCATGTGCACACGCATATTGCATTTTTCCCTATGTTTATTTTGTTTTTTGATTTTTCTTTCTTTCTTTTTTTTTTTAAACTCAATGGCCAATGGTATGTTTTGATCGACATCAAGTGGAGATGGGATGGGGAAAATCCTGGTTCTGTGAAAACACCCCCTTCTCCATTAGTGGCATGCTCATTCAGCTCCTCTTCATATTCCAGTAAGTTATTTTGCTCTCACTGTTTAACAAAACCAAAAAAACAATGACATAAAAAAATCCTTGCATACCTTGTTCGATTGGAGAATTTTAATGTTTTTCATTTATCATTGTAAAACCAAGGACAATTTTATTACTTTTTTGTACGTAGCTGTTACATGTAGGGCAATCTGTCTTTAAGTAGGGGTAAATTACTCTCAAAGAAATGAAGCCTAGATAGTTTTCCCTTCAAGTCAAGTATCTTGTTGTTTAAATAAACTTCTTGTTTAAAAAAAAAAAAAAGCCCTGGTTTTTCTCCTCGTAGACTCCAAAAGTATGAGCCTCTGGCAGACCCCCAGGAGTCATGCCAAGCAGAAAGGCACATCCTATGCCACTGCCAAGCCAGCGGGGGGGGAGGGGGGGGCACAGCTCCACCATCCCCTACTTAGCCTGTGCATGCCGCCAGGTACTTGGGACCAAGACACCTGGTGACAACCCAGGAGCGGCAGCGGAGGGCTGCCTGCCTCTGGCTCCTGTGGCAGAGGGGAGGCTGCTCTGGCCAGGACCAAGGAAGTCCTGATGGAAATGCCATTGGCAACGCCCTGGATGCCAGGGTGAGGGTCCTTAGAAAGACCACCGTGTCTGTCTCTTTCTTTTTTTTTTTTTTTTGGCATCACTGCTCTCCGGTGGTGGGAGTAGGAGGCCCAGCCCCACTGCTGGAATTGAACCTCCATCCCAGTGGGCCGCAGTCCCGCGCACAACCACTACGCCACCGGGGCTCGGCCTGTCTCTTTCTTTTTAAGCATTAAAAAGACAAGTTGGAGAGCACAACAGTGCTGCACGCTGGCTTGTGAATTCCAGTCACTTAGATGTTTACCGATTTACCAAATTCAGAAACCCTCCCAGGTCAACCTTACAACCCATTAAGGCACATCATCACCATCATCTTCAACCCACAGACGAAACCTGAGCCACAGGAGGGGAACTGACCGGCCCAAGATCGTCAGAGGCGAGGCGGGAGCGCAGGCGGGGTGACGTGCAACTCGGCCGCTTTCCCACGTCCGTCACAGGCTTTCAGTCCTTCTCCCGAGAGCACCAGCTCCTTCCGCCCACTCCAGCACCTGCACTGGCTCCCCGTCTCCTCATGGCGCTGCAAGCCCTTGACTGAGCAGAGGGAGGTGCCGGGCCTCTCTCATCCTGAATCAAGGCCACCGAAACCAGATCACTCCTTGGGCCTTGAGTCCTCTGCGGAGCCCCAGGAATGCCACTGGTGCTGGCTGCCCTTTCTCGGCCTCACTCTGTCCGGGAAGTGTCCACAGGTGGATGGGCGGGAGAGAGAAAGAGAATCTGCCAGTCGGCCCAGCAGGCCAGGCCTCTCCAAAGGCTTTGTCCTCAAATGCAGAAAGCAGGAGGGGTCCCTCTTGGTCTCTCTTAGCCCAAATGCCGCACAGAGAAGCTCTAGAAGTTTCCCGCAAGGCACGTGCCCCTAAACTAGTCTATAAATTTAACAGGATTCTGGCAAACGTACCTCCAGGATTTCATCATTCAAAACACAACCGAAAAACCCACCGTCGACTCGCCTAGCCGCCTGACAAGGCAAGGGAGAACAGCCCCGGTGGGATTCTGAGACTAATTCTTTATGGGTATAGAAAGCCTCTTCAGTCTCCTGAAGGAGTGGCTGGCGGTTTCAAACTGCTGACCTTGGCGTTACCAGACCATCACGCCACCACAGTGGCATCAGTGCTCTTTCTTCCAAGCTTAAAGATGGTAGAAGTCCAACGTCACCTCCATGTCCCTGGGCAGGCATGTGGGTCCAGCTTGGCTCCTTCAGGAGGCTGCCGTCAAGCTGTCAGCTGGGGTCCGGGTCTCACATGAAGACGCCCTTGAGCTGGGGAGGGGGACCTGCCTCACAGCACAAGGCCAACTTCTCTCAGGGCAAGTGACACAAGAATTTCATACGCTGTGCTCTTATTCAGAAAGTAGAATTTAAATCTCAAAAGCAGCAGCAAAACTCGATTTGGGGATGAGAGGGTCCTATACACAGAAGATCGTAAAGACCGAGCAAGAAAATTATTGGGACTAATTGAAAGATTTAATAATATAGCAGAGTGCAAGATACAGAAATCATTGAATTCCTTTACACCAGCCTTTCTGAACATGGGATACCACCCCTGGAGGGGGCACGGGGAGGGCTCAAGGACTGCAAAAGCAGACTTTCACCCCACCCTGGATTATGGGCTACAGCACAAATATCTCCAACGGTCAGGGTGGGGGCGGAGGGGAATGGCTGAGCCAGGGTTTTTTTTTGTTTGTTTGTTTCTGAAAAACAAGTTTGGGAATCTACACTTTAACCAAGAGGACTTTGAAAAAGAGATTGGGAAACTGGCACCATTAAAATTTCCAGGAATAAGGGGCTGAGCCCCAGTGGCATAAGTGGTTGAGTACGAGACTGCACCCAGTGGGCTTGGTGGTTCAGATCACGTGGTGGCTGAGCAGCGCTGGGTAGCTCTGACGACCACCAGTGGGCAGTGAATGCCCCCTCCCCCCCAAAAAATTTACAGGAATAAATATCACCAGAGAAACAAAAGATCACATGTATGATGACAACTTAAAACACCACTGCAGGAAGCCACAGGGCCCACGTCCATGGGGGACAGGCCATGCTGATGAATGTCATCGTTAGAGGCCGTCCAGTCGGTTGAACTCAGGGCCACCCCGAATCCCGGGCCACCCTACCTCAGTCCTTCTGTGGACGCTCATTGCTGCAGCCACCAGGCCAGCCCATCTTATGAGGGGCCCCTCGACTTTACCACGTGTGAGGGAGGCCCTTCTCCAAAGACCGGTCTCTGCTGAGACGCCCGAAGAGTGTGAGACCAAGTCCTGCCCTTCTGGCCTCCGAGTGACATTCTGACTGGCTCTTTTCCAAGACAGATTTGTTTGTTCTTTTGGCAGCTCATGGGACTGTCAATATACATCGCCAGCACCCTCACTCACACGCATCCACTTTTCTTCTTTTCTTCGTGTTCTTTTGTTGTTGCTGGTTTTCCAAATAAGCTGTAGCTGAACTTGTGCCATCGTCTTCCACCTGATATGAAAAGACTATCTCACCGGCCTGACATGTCCAACTTCACATGTATTCGAGGCCATTGAATATAGTTAGCTCCCAAAGGAATACCCTTGCTTTTCAACACTGTTGGGTGTGAAGGCCTTGTGCAGCAGACCTACTCGATGCAGCCTGTTTGCTCACTTGATCCTGACTGCTGCTTCCATGATCATTGACTCTGGATCCAAGCAAGATAAAAACCCTGGACAACTACTTTTTTTCTCTCCCTTTACCATATTCCCTATTTGTCCGGTTGTAAGGGTGCTGAGTTTCTTTACGTCGAGTTGTAGTCCATACTGAGGGCTGCTTTCGTTGAGCTCCACCTGTCCTCCTCACTGGCAACAAGCACAGTTGTGTCCTCAGCATAGCACAGGCTGTCAGTAAGTCTTCCTCCTCCTTCTTCTTCACAGACTCCAGCCTCTCAGATCGCTTGCTCAGCAAACAGATTGAGTAAGTATGGTAAGGATATGAATCCGACACACACCTTCCCTGGTTCTAAACCCTGCAGGATCCCCTCGCTTATTGCACAACTGCCTCTTGATCCATGTACAGGTCCTGCAGGAGCACAGTTACCTGCTCTGGGGTTGCTGATTTTCAAAAGACTACCATAGTTTGCTATGATCCACACAGTGGACTGGGTGGCATGATCATAAATAGGAAGACAATATTGTGAAAAGGTCAATACTACCCATGGCAATCTACAGATATGATGTATCCCCTCCAAATTCTAGCATTACTCCTTAAAGTAACAGAGACTCATCTTTATATGGAAAGAAAAGAGATCCCAGAGAAGCAACACACTATTTTTTTTTGGGGGGGGGGGGGGGGGGGTAATCACTGCCCTCTGGTGGTGGGAGTAGGAGGCCCAGAGTTGCTGCTGGACTTGAACCTCCATCCCAGTGGGTCGCAGTCCTGCGCACAACCACTACGCCACTGGGGCTCAGCCCCACATACTATTAAAGAAGAATAAAGTCGAGACGTCTCACTTCCTGAGGTCAAAATCTATGACACAGCAACACGTAGACTCAAGGAGTAGAAATGGTAACCCAGAAGTCAATCCATCAACCAACAGATAGCTAATCTTTGATAAAGAACCAAATCACATTCAATGGGTGATAGTCTTTCTAATAACTGGTGCTGGTAAAACTTCTGCAGCTTCATTTGCAGATGAATGAAACAGGGCCCCTACCTCACACCACATACAAAAACGACTCCCAATGAATCAAAGACACCTAAATAGAACTGAGTCAAGCATGGCATAAATACATGATTAAACGTGACTAGAGACAGAAACAGGAGACACACTAGATGACTACTGGCAGGGGCTGCTGAGGCAGTTCCCGCCCTCAGCGACTCCAGGCACAACAGGAGTCCTGCCCCGTCCTCACTATCCTTGCTGTGCTTAAGCCCAGCGCTGCAGCCAGTGTGCCCCTCACTCCCATCGCTCGCTTGCTTCTTGTCAACCGGCCTTGTTTTCACAGAGCTTTCACTTAACCAAGCTCTACGGCCTTCTCCAGGGAGCGGTCTCTCCTGAGAGCATGGTCAGAGTGAGACACAGTCTCCCCAGCCTAGCTTCTAAGGACCATTCTGGCTGTACTTCTTCAAAGGTAGATTTGTTTGATCTTCTGGCTGTCTGCAGTATTTTCCTTGTTCTTCTCCGGCTCCATAATTCAACTGCATCGATGCTTCTGCAGTCTTTCTTATTCCATGTCCAGCTTTCAAAGACAAATGAGACAAGTGAAACAAATAAACAAAAACTAAGACATTTAGGTGCATCAAAAAAATTGCACCAAAAGAGTCCAAAGAGAACTCACGATCTAGGGGAGGAAATTCTTGCTAATGACAAGGGACTAATCTCTAAAATTTATAGACAATGGTCAACACTTCAACAAGAAAAAGACACACCATTTTTTTTTAATGGACAAATGCATGAAAAAGAAAACTTTTCCAGAGATGACATTAAGGCAGTCAACAAACAAATGAAGAAATGGGCATCATGATGAGCCAAGAGATGCAAATCGAGACAAGGAGGCAGCACCTCACCGGGGGATCCACAACAGCAAAGTGACAACACAAACAAACAGAAAACAACCACTGCTGTTGGGGCTCCAGAAGCCTCCACACACCGCTCACACAGCTGGAGAGTGGGACAAGCGGGTGGGAAGGTGGAGTGTGACGTCTTCACAAAGTTGGGAATAGCTGGGCCAGGCGACCCTGCACCCCCTCCCGGTGGCACCCACCCTAGGGGAGTAAGAGCCGTGACAGCAACGGATAGGGACACACCCGTGTTCGCTGTCCCCCACAGCACCAGGGCAGCGCCAGCTAAATGCCCGTCAGTGGGAAAGGCATAAACTGTGGTAAGAGACGCAATGAGAAATGAGAGAAGAATGACGAGGCTGCAGAACATTTCAGACCACGGATGAACCTGGAGGGCAATAAGCAGAGTGAAATTAGTCGCTCACAAAAGAACACAGGAGACCACTGTGTAAAAAGCCCAGGAAAGATGTCTACCCCAGAAGAAACTTTCTTTGAAAGCTGACCAAGGGTGGGAGAGAGAGAGGGAGGGAGACGAAGTCACTAACTCGAGCGCTGACATGTGCTGACAGGGATGAAGAGGGAGCGTTCACTGGAAGTTTCCAAGAGTTCAAGACCACGCAGCAGGTCAATACAGTTAGACAAGGGTCCTGCGGCCTCTGTGATCTACACGCAGCTACACGGGCAGACTCAAAGGCCGCACGGGCCCCAGAGGGAGGGTGGGGGTGGTTTTAAAGAAAAGTGCTGCTACATCGTGCAGGCTGCCATCAATGTCACAAAACAAAGCGAGACTGGAAAACCAATGGGCTCTGTAAACATTCACCCAAACAACAATTAGAAGACGAAGAAGAGGAGCAATTAAGAGGACAGCATTTCAACAGCTACGAGGGAACAGAATGAAAACAAGTACACTTCAATTACACGCAATTATTGAGCACTGCTCTGTTGTACTTACGGTCATTACATTTGTCAATGAGGCTCAAGTTTGAAAAACTCAAAACACATGCACACTCCCATTTGCTGAACTAAAGACAAACTCCCGCACCAGAGGGCAGTAATACCAAAAAAAAAAAAAAAAAAAAAACCCAAAAACCAAGACAAACTCCCGCAGCTGGGAGTCGGTCCACCTTACTGGCCCAGACACATGCTTGTTGTTGGCGGTGGCTTGATTGGGGGGTTGAAAGCACAAAGCAGACCAGCTGGGCCACAGCAAACCTCCAGGAGGTGCTACCTCGTGCCCTTCTCACACGCTGCCTCAGCCACGCTGCGCCCATCGCAGGGTCCCTCCCTGTGAGTCAGCACGGACTCAATGGCAGTGGGGTTTGGTGTTTGGCTTTAACTCAAAGTTGGTCCTCGAGCCATCCAAACCCCAAACCAACTCCTTGTCATCAAGTCGATTTGGACCCATACTGACCCTATGAAGACAGGGCAGGGCTGCCCCGTGATGAGACTGTGACTGTCCAGAGAAGGCCCCGTCTTTCTCCCAGGAAGTGGCATCGAACTGCTGATCTTTGAGACTGCGGCCCAGCGTGGAACCACTGCTCTACCAGCTACCATCGGCATCGACGTGATCCGCAACCTTATTAGGTGGCAGCCTCCTGGGCCCCACCCAGCCCAGCAGCATGGAAATCTAAATTGTAAGCAGGGACTTGATGCACACAAAGTAGGAGACATCCTGGCTCCCATCTTTCCCTAGTTCACCTGTAAACTTTTCTAGCTCTCTCTTTCCTGGCTGTAAAAAGAACCCACCATAAGACCCAATACTCACATGTCCTTTCAGTTTTTATTTATAATAATTAAGTATCTGATAGACTAACTAAAATGGCTGGAAGAATATACCCATCATATTGTGAGTAGTGGGTATCTGATAGGTGGACAATTTCACATTTCTTTTTTTTTTATGCATCCAAACATTAAGATTTAATGTTTTATCTGGGGGAGAAAACCTTAATATTTCTATGATTGTTCACAGGCATATAAACAAACTACAAAAGAACAGTATGAGCACAATCAGTGATGGAAAAGCCGGAGATTGGTATGAGCCAGGATGATTCCCAGTTCATTGCAGGCGTCAATCACTTGGTTGGCAGCAGACTGGAAGGAGCAGCAATGGACGCCACACCACTCCTTTTGGCTCTGTCCACTTTGTCCCTGAAAGGGAAGACGGCATCGGAACTGACAGAGACGTCACTGAGCTTGTCCACCCTCTGCTGCTTCTCGGCCTCCGTCAGTGGTTCCGGGGCTTCCTCAAACAGCGCCGCCCACTTCCTCAGATCTTCATCCTCGCCGATGGTTCCCACATTTCTATAATGTTTTAATCAAAACTTTTTTTGCTTTGTTTTTGTGGGCATCACAGCTCTCTGGTGGTCGTGGGAGCTACCCAGCGCTGCTCCTGAGAGCTGCCACTGGATTTGAACCGCCAAGCCCGTGGGCCGAAGTCCCGCACTGAACCATTTACGCCACCGGGGCTCAGCCTTAATCAAAACTTTTAAAAGACAATTTTTACATAACAGCCTATTGATATTATATCTGGTTTTTTTAATTAAAGTTTGTGAAAAGACACAGATAGATAAGGTACACAGCAAAATATTTCCACTATTTTGTTGTATGCTCCTAAAATTTTAAAAAGCACTTATCACTTTTGGAATGGGGGGGGGGGGGTGAACCCAGCTTTTGACCACTTCGAAAAAGGTACCAGTGTTTATATCTACTGCTCACTGATCAATCAGCTCCTTATCTTACAGTTTACAAGAAAAAGCTACTACCTGATAATTTTGTGTATTGATGCGATGGTGGGCAGGCAGCATTGTCAGTGGAGTGTTCCCTCCCACCAGGGTCTTTGGGGGGTCTCCAGATAGCAGAGCTGGGCACTCAAACCCTGTGGCCGCCCAGGGCATCGTGTCCAGCTGCCCTGTGGGGTCAGCCTCCTCAGGATGCAGAGGTGACATGGACCCAGCGGGCACCTATCTGGATTCCAGTCGCCATGTGGCCTGTGTCACTGCAGGTCAAAATTGCAGTGGAGCAGGAAGAACGGGGAAAGAGGTATCGGGATTGGTCAGTTCTATGGCACCCCTGTGTGGGCTGAACTGGGCCTGAGGTCTGTGCCTCAGTGGGGCCACGCATGGCCAGGCTCTGGAGGGAGTCCAGTGGCTCAGAGGGCAGAGTCTGCATCCAGGGCAGGCTCCTGGATCATGACCGCAGGGCTTGGGGGGGGGGGGGGGGTTGAGCTGTAGAGGCCACACTGTGCATGAAGCTCTGTCCCAGCACTGAAAGGAGATGGAGTGGTGAAGCTACAGGCCCTCCAGCCCCCCAAAGCCTGGCTTTTTCCACCTTGTCCCCCCAAGCATTCTTCTCTGCAGAGGAGCTGTCCAGAACTGGCCTCCTCATTCTGAGGACCAACCAGTAGCTCTTAGATGGTATTACATTTATGATGATACTTTCTATCCTGAAAAAGTCAGATAAATGAATGCTCTGAAAATAGGGGGAAAGAAGTCCTGTTTTTGCATAGCACCGCTTTTTACGGAAGCAGCTGGTCACCAGGACGAAGCCGTGTCAGCAGAGGAGACTGGGCGTGTCCTGTGCTTATGATGGCCCTTTCCATCCAGAGGCCCGACTGTGACACCAATCCTTCAGACTGAGGCACCGAGACGCAGATCTGCCAGCCTCACCTCCTGGCTCTGGGCTGGCACCAACCCGCCCAAGCTGCTACTCCAAGGGCCCAAGGAGGTGGCAAGTCAACAGGCAGTTTTGATAAAAACTCCAACCAAACAAACAAAAAACACATGCCTGTCAATGAGGAGTCTCATTTTATTTGAGAACCATGGGTGAAAGAGAGGTCATTTTGTATTTTCACCCCAGTTACTTACGCTTAGTCAACCATTTTGTGAATAAATGAGGATGTCATTTAAGTTAAAATATTTTTTAAATGTTCTCTTTAAATAAAGTCTTTTCATTAATGAAACGCAAGCTGAACCATTGCTTCTGGTAATATAGATTTTGATAATATGTGGGACACAGATGTCATTCTGGTTCTGGGGGAAGGATGTCCTTGTGGGTTCAGGCAGGAGTGGGTGGGACATATATATCCCTCTGAAGTCTGCATCACCCTCTAGATCCCTTGACAGGTACATATAGTATATGCTTCCCCAAAATGTGGTATTCGCTCAGGCTAGAGCAGAGGATATACACAGGTACAGACAGGAACTGGAAACACAGGGAATCCAGTGGTGAGAGTAGCAATACCGGGAGGGTGGAGGGAAGGTTACAAGGATCTACATATAAACTCCTCCCTGGGGGGAAGGACAACAGGGAAGTGGGTGGAGGGAGATGTCAGACAGTGTAAGACATGGCAAAATAGTAATTTATAAGTTATCAAGGTTTTGTGATGGAGGAGGGAGCAGGGAGGGAGGGGGTAAATTGAGCTGATACCATGGGCTCAAGTGGAAAGAAAATGTTTGGGAATGATGATAGCAACAGATGTACAAATGTGCTTGCCACAATGGATGGATGGATGGGTGATCATGATATGTATGAATGGTTTTTGTTTTTTGTGCATCACTGCCTCTGGTGGTCGTGGGAGCTACCCAGCGCTGCTCCTGAGCGCCACCACTGGATTTGAACCACCAAGCCCGCGAGCCACAGTCCCGCACTCAACCACTTACGGCACCGGGCTCAGCCGTATGAATAATTTTTTAAAAATTATTTTTTTAAAAATGTGGTCTTCGCAAGGCATGAAAGCATCTGGAGAAATACAACTTCCGAATGACACACAGAAGTGCAAAAATATCCTTACCAGGCTTACCTAGCTGTACAAATGCCAAAGGAAACAAACATTTTGCACAATCAATACATGCATATGCCCCGTACAATACCCTATAAAAACAATCATTCGAGCACATGCTGATTTCTGCCATGGCCAACAACTAGACAGGTCCCCCTGCCTACTGGCAGCACCTACTGCCAAAGGGTATAGGAGATTCTGAACAAACTGGAGGGAGGCAAAAAAACTAGGCCAGCATTGGATGCCTTCCGCCCGCCCTGTGCACCAGAATAAAAAGCATTCAGTCATCCATGCTCCACCATCTCCCCCTGGTGGCAGGCTCTGGAATCTAAGATGGGCCTGAAAAGAAGGTACTGAGTGCAATTGGTCCACCCTGCAAATTTAAAACATGTCTTTCAACATTACCTGGGGTTCTTTGTCATTGAAGCTATTCGGCCCTTCTTCAAGAAGTCAGGCACTGACACCAACAGATGACCCCCGAGCCTGGTGTCAGCCAGCCAGACTGGATGTGGCGGGTGACGCCGAGGGTGAGGGCCTCCTGCAGCGCTGCTGCTCAGTCTGTCCTCGCCTCCCACCCATGCGTTCTCCAGCACTGCCTGCCCTGCTTCCCCTCGGCCTCCATCGACTCCTGGGGGCTTCAGGAGAGGGCCAGCAGTGGGCCATGCACCCCCTGTCTTGGCCTGGCCTGCAGAAGCTGCAACCTCGGAAGCACCCCACCCCCGTCCTCCCAAGGGCCAGGCCTTAGTTCTAGAGTTTGACAGTCCAAGTACGTGCCGGTGCCAGCGACACTGCTCTGGGAACAGCAGGATACATCATGCCAGTCTTCCTTCCTCTGGCTCACCCTCACCTCCAGAGACACACGTAGCCCCCTCACTGTTCCAGGAAGAAGGACACGCTCAGCAGGGTGTCTGCAACATGCGGGGAGAGAGGACCATGCTGGCTTCCGCACAGCCACTCTCCCAGGCCCCACCAGCATGTCCGACTGACACGCAGTCGGAGGCGAGGGAGCCTGTTTGATGCTCCTGGAGGGAGGGCGTGGGGGGGGGGGGCAGGGAGTGAGACTGAGGGGCAAATGAAGAATAAGTACCTTGCACAAAATCTTGATGGTCATCTTCGGAAATCTGGTCCCAGGCCACCGGCAAAGCTTGGATGCTCGCCAGGTCTCCCCACTGGACGGAGGAGAGGAGGAGCTTTCTCTTCAGGTAGCTGCCTGGCGTTAAGGACCGAGCAGGAGGGAAATTGAGCAGGCTGGAAAAATCCTCCAGGGACAGGCTGGCCTGTTGCCACGGGGCCGGCCCGGTTCCTCTCGACCGTCCAGGCCAGAGAACTTTCTGAGGCAGCAAGTCTTCACAGAGTCAAAGTGCTGGAGGGTCTCAAAATGCCCAGCACTCCCTGACCCAGGGCACCCCCAGTGAGCACACACAGGTACAGCCCTGCGTCACTGGGGAGGCTCCAGGCTACAGGCAGAGAATGAAGCGCTGTCCCTGCAGTCCAAGCACACGCCCCCTCACTCCCAGGCCGAGAAGCCTCGGAAGAAAAGCGGAAAAGCTACACATTTCAGGGGATGTTCCGAAGAGAAATACATCCGGCTTAGGACGCACGGGGTGGGGGGGGGGGGGGGCATTTCAGACAATCAGAACAGCACAAACAGAGGTGCGGGAGTAGGAAAGCATGGGATGGATTCCGGGGACTCGATACTTTATCCTGCTAGCCCCAAGGCCACTCTCTACTCAAAGCCTCAGAGTAGCTTTGCAGCCTTCTCCAAGAAAGAACCATCTATCTCTCCAATGCCCTTCACGCCCCCATGCGGGCCAGCCACGTTGGTCTGCCAGGTTACCTCTCATTACTCGGGTCTGGACACTGGCTCCATTGCCATTTCCCAAAAGAACAGGCGTGTTCCCAGGGCCTCTGTGTGAACGGCATGTCCCCTTTGGAAACCATCCCCCACCCATCCATGTGGTCACCTCCCTGAGCCTCTTCAGGTTTTTATTCCAACATCCCCGGCCCTGCCCACCCTGCTTAAAACGCCAGTCCCCCTCACCCCTCCAGTTCCTGCGCCCCTGCTTTTTCTCCCCAGCACCCAGCACCTGACCCACCGCACCCTGTTCCACAGGGCTTCCTGTCCTGGCACCCAGGGCAGTGTCCGATACTGACAGGTCACAGGGACTTGATATTCAGACAAAGGACCCCAAGGGAATCCAAAGTCAGGAACCAAGAAGACTGGGGTGTGTGTGGGGGGGATTGTGGGGCGGGGAAGGGGGCGTCCCCCGAGCAACTCCCTTTTAGAATCTGTGAAATGGAAAAGACGTTAGGCCAGCCCTGGCCACGATCTGAAACGTAACAGTGTGCAAAGGATATGAATTTCGATAATGTCGCTCGATATCTTGCAGCCATTCCAACATGTCGGCCAGAGAGGGGCTGAGGGCCGAGGGCCGCAGCACAGCCTCCAGGCCGGCGGCAGCGGCGTGCTGCTCATAGGCCTGGAACACTCGCTCCACGTGGCTGCTGACCGCGTCGCGCACCTGCAGGAGGCCGGCTCTGGGGGGAGAGGGCAGTCTCAGCCCCTTTTCAACTCTCCTGTGGACAGTCTATTATGACCTCTCCAGCCTCTAACAACTTAACCCAACCCCGAGAGTCCTGGCCTCTGCTGACCACGACCAGCAACAACCCGCCTGACAGAATTCCCAGGGCAAGAGAGGGAAAGGGGCGAAGACCGAGGTGACGAGTGCCATGCTCTCAAGCAAAGAGAAAGGCAGCCGCCTGCCGGATGCCCAGGTTTGCCCTCTCTGGGGAGCAAGCGGGGCCCTTACAGTCTCTCCCAGAGCTGGTCCAGGGCGGCGTCCCCAGCAGCCAGCTGCTTGTCCCTCAGCCGCTCGGCTAGGTCGGGGAAGGCCCGGAGCGCCGGCACGTCGTCCCAGCGCACATTCTCGGCGGCCTGCAGCTGCTCGGCCAGGTTGCCGAGGGACGCCAGGTAGGGCTGGCAGTCGCGCAGGGTGCTCCGCCACAGGGCCTGCTGCGCCGCCACCGCGGGGAAGCACCTCTTCAGCGCCGCCTGCACGGCTTGCAAAGGCGGGTCTGGGGTCATCGTCTGTCTGCGGAAAGAAACAGACACGGACCAACAAAACCAGTCTTGGGGCGCCCCCGAGTCGGGGCGGGGAGGGGGGGGGCTCACGGCCTGCCATCGAATGGGATGCCTACTCCTAGAGCGACCCCATAGGACCGTGTCCACCCCATAGGTGGATTTCTGCGACGGGGACTCTGGCGGGAGTGGAAAGCCCCGTCTGCCTGCCACAGAGCGCCAGGTGGTTGCGAACTGCGGACCCTGCGGCTGGCGGCCCAACGTGTGCCCACTACGCCACACCCCACTCTGGGCGTGTGGATTCCGACTCAGCGCAAGCCTACACAGGGCATCCCGGGCGCAGACCGCCTCCTCTTCCTCCCGCTGCGGCGCCCGATGGGTTTGAACCCACCACCCGGAGGCTGAGCCGCGCCACGCGTAACAACCCGCAGCGCCCCCCGGGCTCTTGGGTCTCGGGAGGGAGCACGCTCGCGGGACCCGCCCTCAAACCCGAGTCACCTTTCGTAAGGCTGTCTTGGCTAGTCGGGGGTCCTCCACTCCCACTCAGAGGAGTCTCCGAGGGCGGAGTGCGGAGTCTTGGGGCCGAGGCTGTGTCCCCCTCACACTCCTGTTCCCGGAAGCGGCATCTTGCCAACCCTTCTGAAGGAAGCCCACGGCTGGCCCTTGCCTAGGTCGTAAACTTCCGGTGAAGGCTAAGCCAGGTGGGCTCGCCGCTCTTCTTGCGCATGCGCCTGAGGGACACCTCAGGCCCTCGAGGCGTTGGCGGCGCGGAAATACGTCGCCTCCCGCAATGCCTTCCGGGAGTTGTAGTTCTTCCCGTGGAGGGGGAGGAGCCGCTGGATCGCGGTGCTGCCAAGTGATTGGATGGGCTTGTCTAAGACGGCGACTTCTCATTCGCCAGCCGGTAGCGGTTGAGTTTGAATTTCGTGGCGGCGGTCTCCTGTCCCGGTAGCCGCTGAGCTGCTTCTTTCTCAGCCCTCGTCTTTGGGACCCGCAGGCAGAAGACTCAGGCCTTCTTAAGCCCAGGCCCCGAAGGAGTAGGGTCCGCCGCTGGCCACGGTAGGCCCCCCCCCCCGGCCCCCCTGCGCTTTCCTTCGTTCCTCTGACTCCGTGCCGTCCGGCTCCTCCGCAGAAGCGCCATGGCTCCGGCCAGGAAAGGCGGCAGCCGCGGCAGTCGAGCCACCAAGAACACCACGTTGCGGAGCCGGAAGCTCTCCTCCTTTCTGAAAGACTTCGACCGCGAAGGTGAGCGGTGCGGCCGGGCCATCGCGGGGCCCGGGTGGGTTGGGCGCGTCTGGAGCTGGGGTTCCGAGCCCCGGGCATCGCGGGGTGACCCGGGCCCCTTCGGCTCTGCCCTTTCGCAGTGCAGATCCGCTGCAAGCAGATTCAGTCGGACCGGCAGAACCTGCTCAAGGAGATGGACAACCTGTACAACATCGAGATCCTGCGGCTCCCGAGGGCGCTGCGCGAGATGAACTGGCTCGAGTATTTCGGTAGGCACGGCTGCAGGGGCCCCGGCCCTCCCGAGAGCGCCCGCTTACGTGCCATGCCCGCTGGGTGCGGTCCTGCCCTCGATCCCGCGCGCGACCTGGCTCGGAAAAGGGCCAGCTTTGAAAGTAGATCGTTGTACTCCACGCGCCGGAGGCTTTGTTTGTTTTGTTTGGGGTGGGGGGGTGGGGAGCGGGGGGCATCACTGCCCTCTGGTGGTCGTGGGAGCTACCCAGCTTTGCTCCTGGAGAGCTGCTGCTGGATTTGAACCGCCAAGCCCGTGGGCCGCAGTCCCGCACCCAACCATTACACCACCGGGGCTCAGCCCCTAGACTTTCTGTCGTAATTCCTGAGCTGCTCTGTGGACCCAACACAGCGCTAACCAATGGCCGTGGCTGTGCTCCCATGGAGTTTGCATTAGGGACAGGGAAACTTGTTACAGGATATGCTTCTTCAGCCGTTGTTTCCATCCCATTAGGAAATTGAGCACAGGCCCTATATCGAAACAGGAGGTGGGGGAGTTGACTGATTGATGCCTGATCTCCCCTTGCAGGAGAAAGATGGATTTTCTACTCCTGTGGAGAATGACAATCTCAGAAACTCAAAAGGGCAGTTCTTCCGCTGCCCCCCCATTTCCCCCCCCCCCCACGCCATAGGGTCGCTGTGAGTGCACTGACTGCATGGCAGTGAGAGCTAATACCTTTCTTACGTGCTTTATTTTCCCTAGTGACATGTCCTCTCATTCCACAAGCGCGCTTTACATAAGTGCCACCAGGGCAGGGCTAGAAAAGAACCTGACAAGTAGTGAGGACTCAGTACAAGGGCCCCAGGTGAAGGAGTGAAGCTCAGGGAGGGGAGTGGGCCCTAGGAAGCTCTTTTTGCAGCTTCCAGACACGTTGCCCAATGTAATAATGAGCAAAGCCCATTGTGCAGTGTGAAGATTCAAAAGTTACTGGGGGGGGGGGGGGATTCCAGCCTGTGCTTCCCCTTCCACCCCCCTCCCCATGCTCAACACCCAGGGAAATGTGTTCCCATGTTCTCATCTGGATTGCCCAGTGCCCAGCCTTTAGCTCCTGTTCTATTCACACTCACCCGCTGCCTTCCAGTGGGCTCTGATTCTAGGGCAACCTTATGTGTCAGTACAACTATGCTTCTGAGAGTTTTCATTGGCTAAGTTGAGATAGCTTTTCTGTCAAGACACCTTATGTGGACTTGAACCGCTAACCATTTAGTTAGCAACCGAATGCATGCCCCATCCAGAGATCCTCTGCTCTCAGCAGAGATGTTCAATGACCCTTTCCACTCGCCCCTATAGTTATTAGTTAATTCATTTCTTGTTTCTACAAATGCTCGGTCACAGTGCTAGGTGCTGAAGATGCTCTGGGGGTTAAAACAGACATTGTGCCCCGGTGTCTTACAGGTTATGGGAGAAGGGTGATCTAAAATAAAATATCATGAGATTTTTACATTAAAGTTATAATGTTATAAGAATAGACTGAGCACCTACTGTGTGCCTGCTTTGGGCCAGAAGCTATGGCTGTTTTTGCTGTCCTCCAGGAGTTGAGAGTCAAGGCAAAGATGGCCATGTACACAGCTCCCCGGTAGTGCTTGGGTCGGAAGAGAGTGAACAACTGATTTAGCACTTAGCTGCAACTAACTGTCAGAGAAAAATGAAGGTTTGGAGGGACAGGGGTTCAAGGCAGGCCCACCTGAGCTCAAACTATAGCTGTGTCGTACTTCAGCTCTGCAATCTCTGATTTCCTTATTCTGGGTTTATTGAGTACAACAAAGGATTCCAGGCAGGATAGCCGAGTCGCAGGGCCCAGTCCTGAGAGACAGGGGCACATCTGGGAGATGGTGAGCAGTTCGGGGAGGGGGTGGGACAGGAATGTCTTAGAGATCTGGGACTGCTATAACATACCCCCAGTGGGTGACTTTCACCCTCAGAAATGCATTTTCTCACCGTGTGGAGGGGGGTTGGCTCAGGGGAGGCTTCCATCTCTGGCCGCACTGGAGGAAGGTCCTGGTCTCTGAGCCTCTGCCCCCTGGAGATCATTAGGTGACTGACTCAGCTCTTTCTCCAACTCTGCCTCCCTGATGCAAGATCCATGCCCTCCACCATTCCTTCCTCATTACAACAGCTGTTCTCATATGAGGTTGATCGAGCACACCTGTGGGGGGGGGGGGGTGGTGGGAACTCAGCACGAACAGTAGAAAAGTCCGTGAGGAAGAGTCCAGGGTGCAGAAGGATGAGCTGGTGCCAGCGCGGGAACGCTGGGCAGCGTGTTCATCGGGTCAGTCCAGTTGGAGAAAGCGCCAGGCCATGCGGGGGGGAGATGCGCGCTACGCTACACACAGATCAGTGGTAACGCAATACCCCGTTCTTTCCACAGCCCTCGGAGGGAACAAGCAGGCCCTGGAGGAGGCAGCAACAGTGAGTGCCCTGCCCCCTTTTCTACCTCCCTGTTGTTTATTCCCTTCGTCCCGTCACAGAGTCCAGCCTGTAAGGGCTTACTAGGAAAGAGGTTCCTTGTGGACATTGTCTGTTCATGTTAACTGGAAACCTGTCCTATCAAAGGTGATGTAAGGGGACTGAGCCCCAGTGGCGTAGTGGTTGTGCGCGGGACTGCGGCCCACTGGGATGGAGGTTCAATTCCAGCTCCATAGGAGCAAAGACTGGGCCTCCTACTCCCACCACCAGAGGGCAGTGATGCCCCCCCCCCAAAAAAAAAATCAAAGGCAATGTAAGAGAAGCCCACATTCTTAAGGGCGAAGGCTGGAGGCAGTTCTGTCTGGAGGCAGATCCCTGGCCACCCCTGGCCCTGACTTCTGAAGGCTAAACAGCTCTCCGCCTGCATCCCTATAAACCACCTTCCTCATGCCGCGGCCCTGCCATACAGTTCCTCATGTGGTGACCCCCAACTGTTGCTACTTCCTGTCATGTTGTTACTGTTATGAATCAGGTGGCCCCTGTGAAAGGGTCATTCGATCCCCATAGGGGTTGCGACCCACAGGTTGAGAACCACTGTTTTAAACCCTTGACCATGTGGGCACCCTCTGCTTGCCCTTTCAACGCACTGCCAGTGAGCCGACTCCAAGGCAAAATGAGCCGATAGGACCCGCCCGCAGGGTTTCCCAGGCGGCCGCATCCCTCAACCTTTCCCTTAGCAGCTGAGTGTTTTCACTCCTGCATCACCAGGCCTCCTTACAATCTGCCGCCTCTGCACCCATAGCCTCGATGCCCAGAAGGGAAGTAGGTGTTCCTCATCAACCATATCTTGCTACCATCCTACCAGGGAAGCATGAGGGGCCTCCCCAGATTCCCACGTGCGAGCCAAGGCCAGCCTGGCAAGTAGACCTCGCAGCCTGGCAGGCTCGGTGTGCCGTCTGAACTCCTTCACGCACTGAGTGACCGGGAACCTGCCGCCCGGGCAGCCATTAGCCCCCGCCACGTGTTTGTAGAGTCAGGAGAAAGCACCGATCTGCCCTAGCACGGTTTCCCCCAAGCTCGGACTCCTCCTCAGCACTCCGTGCAACCCCTACCACTGCAGAGAGGAGGCCACGTCTTCCAGGTCCTGCGGCGACACTCACTCAGTGGGACTGGGGGCAGCAGGGAGGGACAGTGCCAGCTTCTGGCGATGCCATCCAGGGGTGGTTGTCACCACGGTCAGCAAATTGAGCGAGAATGACTCCAGAGCCTGGCCAAGCCCTCAAGACTGGCCAAAAGTGAGGCACTGGCACAGGCCCAAGTGTGGCAGGGGGTGGGTGGGTCATGAGGACACGTATTGAATCCTGGTGGGACGTTAGCAAGCGTGGCCACTGGGGAAACATCAAGGCGGCATACATGCCTGCCCACAGCCCTGTGGTGGTGCCCTCTCCCTACAGAGACAGCACAGAGAAGGCTTGGTCCTGTGCCTCAGAGACAGGTGTAACCCGGCCCGAAAGAGCAGTGTTTAATGGCAAGAAAACCAGACAGGGGCATGGAAAATCATACTGGGGTACAGCCACCCAGTGGAAAACCACACAGCAGTGGAAACAAATTACAATCACAAAGAGCAGTCAAAAATGTTTATTATATGTACGCATGCTTTAACATGCATGTTCATATCACAATTTAGATAGCCTAAACCCATTGTTGGAGAGTCCATTCCGATTCTGGCCTTACACAGGCTTTCTGAGGCGAAATCTCAGCGTAGACAGCCTCCTCTTCCTCTCACAGAGCGACTCGGGGATTTGAACCACTGGCTTTGTGGTTGAAAGTTTCTTAGAGAGAAGCAGATGTTTTCTTCAAAGCACGTGGAATGACTGGGCAAGGCTAGTGGGCCCCCTGTAGGGGAGAGACAGGAACCAGAACCGGGAAGGGTACCTGGCTGGAAGCAAGTGTTGGGGCAATGTCCCGAGTCTCAAATTGAGTGGTGGCTTTATGGATGGTAGTCTAGTGTTAAAGCTAGCCTGTGACACTGCGTGTGTCAAATCCTGTTCTGTGGAAGAAAGTGTTGTTTGGGGTTTTTTTTTTTCATCTGAAAATACTATTCCTAACTTGATGGACCTGGTGTTTTCTGGTGGTCCTTATCACAGGCTGACCTTGACATCACAGAAATAAACAAACTAACAGCAGAAGCTATCCAGACACCCCTGAAGTCGGTAAAAAGTAAGTACCTTTCAGAGCCCTGCGCTGACCTGAGAGTACAGAGGCCTGAGGTGGTGGGTGACTGCTCAGACACAGCCTTGTTGGTGGGACGTCTTCACTGATGTCATCCTCAGACTTGTGAGCCCAGACGTGGCATTTTGGCCATTCCATTCACTTCATTGTGCTGTCTCCGGAGAGTGGTGCGGGGAGCCAGTCATCCGTGTAAGTCCGTGTGAGACCAGTCTGGGAGCTGAGCACATCCACCTCGGGTGCCAAATGTGTGGTGGAAAGAAATTGCCCTTCACACGCCAACGGTGCCCTGGGGAAGCCTGAGCTCCCCCTCCCGGGTCCGTCCAGCCTCCAGAGGTTAATGCACAGCCCTTTCTAACCACCCTGTTTGCTTAGGGGTCAGTGCCTAGGGCTTCACCTCTTATTTCTTCATCCCATAATTCATCAAAATGACTCACCCTGGGAAAAGGGCTGTCATTAATCTAGCAAAAAAAAAAAAAGAGATGCAAACCAAAAATGCACGGTACAGAATTTCCATGTCCCTGGGGAAGAGCTCAGAAGTTCCCCTGAGTCCCGGTCATCTGGGCCTCCCCTTGAGTCAGGGATGGGTTACAGTGTGCCTTCTTAGGGACCGAGCTAGTCACGCAGCCTGCATTCATTGACCTCAGGTGTGCACCAACTCGGGCACGGCCCAAGGCCAAGTTGTTAGCGCTGACCCAGCCAGCTGGAGCAAAGAGAGTCCACACCTGGCAGCTGGAAACCACTCCTTGTTTGCAGAGAGAATGCTAGAGGCATTACAGAACGGGTAATGTCAAGCCAAGCCTCTCCGAGATGGAAGCGAAAGGGAGGACAAGAAGTGTAAAAGACCCCCTTTCTCGGTATGTCCTTCCCCGTCAGTCAACGCAGAGGTCAGCATAAGTAACCGTGGCTCCCGCTCAGGTCCCGCCAGCTGCAAACCTCTGTCTCACTAGGCAAGTTCCCTGGGAAGCCACGTTTCCTCCGTGAGCCCAGACTCCACCCCACTGAGCTGCGATGTGGAGTTCATGTCCAGTCATGAAGCCAAATAGTGTGCTACTTCCGGAGGCCAGGCCAGAAACACCGCTCCTGTTCTGGCCTCTGACGTCATTGGGTGTCCCCAGAGTTCCTCGGCCCTGTATTTATAATCTCTTAGGTCATCTTGGGTCCTTCCTAAGACTGTAGGAAACCTCATCAGTTCTGGAGGGCGTCTGGGGATGTTAGGGGGTGGGATTTGTGCAGGATTATTCTCAGTTCACCTTTGGAGACTGAACACCCCATAGCCAAGATCAGCAGCATTTAAAATTGGTTTTGTGCCCTTATTTAACGTGTCAGGGTTGCAGCTGATTTATTATTATTGTTATTATTCTTTTAAGACACAGGTAATTTCGTCTGGTTTCTCTCCCCATGACTCAGTGCATGGACTTCGTCTGCCTTTCTGAATCGCTAGGCTCTGTTGGTGCAGAGTTAGCCCTGGGGGGCAGGCACTGCTTTGATGGAAACCTCCTCCCCGCTTCCCGTGGCATCTGCATGTTGACACCACTCGTGCTCTTTGGTGACCAGGCAGACCGTTTGGCTCCTTCCGTCTCTTAAACAGCCTTCATTCTCCACCTCAGAAGACCATCGCTGCTCATGACACGTGGAGGGTGTTTCCTCTGGGTTAGGTACCCCAAGGGACTTGACATTCTTTGATGCCACAAAAGCGTAACGTCATCCAGCAGCGCGCCATTCTCATGGCGCTCACCTTCCAAGCCTCACGCTCTTAGCCCTGGCCAGACACTGCTCCCTCTCGAGAAAGCGCATTCCCATCAGAACGTCACACTGCCCCTGTTTCTTACAGCCCGGAAGGCAGTCCAAGTGGATGACATGATAGTGGAGGAGGAGGAAGACGAAGAAAAGAAGAATCCTCAAGCCACAAGAGTAAGTGGGGGCTCAGGTGCAGGGAAAGGGCTGCACGGCTAAGAGTCCTGGGGCTAAGAGTTGTGTCCAGTGGCTCTCGGCACTCACAGTGTCATCAGATGACCCCCCTTTACACAGAAGGATAACACAAGTGTGAGTCTAGGCAAGTACAAAGTGCTCCAGGTGAGTCGTAGCTGCCCCAGGCCAGAAAACGTAGGCCAGGCTTCCTTAGCAGGAGAAAGGAGGGAACGTGGATTGTGGGTCTGAGGAGTAGGAAACCGACTGGTTTGGCTGGAAACCAGCTGTGAGGGTGGTGTGGACCGAGAAAAGCAGCCCTGGGGCACCTCGTTGGTCTGCGGGGTGGGGGGCTGTTATTAAACAAGCCAAGTGTTTCAGAACAACAGGCTTCAAGATGGATGGGAGGTGCGGGGCTAGAAACGGGCATAACACAGAGGTTCTCCTTTTTGAATTGTGGTCAAGTGCATTCTCAGCAAATGAGCTGCGGGTTGTGCATGATTCACTGGGCCCATCAGCAACAGTAGCAATATTCACCACATAGGGCCGGTTACTGGGAGTAGGAGGCCCAGCCTCTGCTCCGTGGAGCTGGAATCGAACCTCCATCCCAGTGGGCCACAGTCCCGCGCACAACCACTACGCCACCGGGGCTCACCCGGCTGTGGTACTTTTTAAGCTGAACTTGGGCATAGTTTTGAAGTAAAATCTAAAAGAGAGGCTGGGCAGGATTGCTGGAGGCACCCGAGATGACCGCTTGGTGGCTGGCTTGGGCGACTGCTGTCTAGGCGAGGGAGAAGGCGTCTGCTGCACATTTGTGCTCCTGCTCCGCGACATCTGGGGAGACGACAGTTCAACCTGAAGCTCGGCAGTTAGGAGACCGAGCGCAGCACCGACTTCCAGGTTTTCAGGCAGGTGTCCCAACACCGCAGTAGATGTGCTTGTGCAAGGTCTTGGAGGTGGGGGGTGGGGGGAGATAGAATTGCCGGAACTCGGGGAATGGTTTTCGTCCGCTGAGTCAGGAAGGGAGACCTCTGCAGAGAGTCCCTGGGATTGGGCGTCCAGACTATCCATCCTTCGTGACTGTCATGGCAGCACGTGGGGGTGGCGGGGAGCAGTCAGCTGTGGAAGCTGGGGAGAGATTCACCGTGAGCCTTGGCCAGCATGCTGTACAGTAGACTGTGTCAGACACTGTGTGAAGGCCTGCTGATGGCTGTTTGCCGGAGCTGGAGCTGATGGCCCCGCCCCACCTTTCTCCTGACCCCTGCATCTCGCTGGTTGTAATTCCAGGTAAAAAGGTGCCCTCCTTCCAAGAAGAGAGCCCAGTCTGTACAAGGAAAGGGCAAAGGGCAAAGGTAATGGTCCTCACATTGGGTGGGTGGGGTCCTCGGTTCCATGGAAGAGCTGCCTTACCTCGGGGCAGAGCTGGGGGGCGAGAGGGCTTGAGAGCTGGGGCTCAACTAAGTTGAAGTCATCGACTCCTTCCGTGAGCTTGCAGGGGCTTCCCTTGGCCAGCGCCTTCTGCAGTTCTTCCGCCCACCGCTGCCATCTTGCCACGCTGCCTGCTCAGTGGAGCCCCCTGCAGGCTGAGCTGGTGCCCCTGGACTCCACCAGACTCTTCCGGGCAGGGGGAGCACTGCAGCATCGCAGACAGGCTTAGAGCAGCAGCCCCTGAGGGAGAGGCGGTCCCCCTGCGCCCTGGCAGCAGTGTGACTAGCCACCCAGCAGGAGGAAAGGGGCTCCAGCTGAGGGAGCCTGTGGGTCAGTCCAGGGCAGCAGGCTAGCTGCTCCTTAATTAGCCTTATGAACCTGGGCAGATCAAGCGGGATCCCTTCATCTCTGAATTGAGGAGGATCATCTGGCCGCGCCCCCAACCTCCCCAGGGTGGTTGCTGGCAGGGCCACATGGTCCCTCATGTGCGGTGCTCAGCGTGCTCTCCAGGGCTGCCTGCCTCTGCCCCCACTGAGCCTATGAGCCGCACAGCGAACGGCTGTCTCTCTCCTCCAGGTCAAGCCGCTGTAACCTTGTCACCCCCGCCATGAGCCGACTGGAGATGTCTATGACAAAGCCCACCCCACGCCTGACACCCCGGTTCGATTCCAGGTGAGAAGGGCGCGCAGCCCTTGGGTTGGGGACTCAGCACCCATCAAAGCAGGCCTGGTCCCTCAGCCTGGCAGCGTCCGCCTTCCCTGTCATGGCCTCTCCTCTGAGGCTGGGTCTACGTTCTTTGCCAGCAAAATGAGAGCCACGGTGAAGAGCGCTCACCCTGGGGGCGCCTGGGTGATCCTGTTCTCTCTAGCCTTTTCTGGTCCCGACGAGTAGCCTCTGGGCCCTTGGTAACAAAGGGGGGATGTGAGGGCCCCCTTTTTTTAGAGCAGCATGCCGTTGTCATATAGACGTTCACACCCAGCCAGTGGCCACCCCGGCGGGTTTGACTCACCACGACCGTGCGCTCACGGGGAGAACTGGGCTCAAGGGTGTCCAGCTGCGGGTCCGGGGGACGCTAGTGTCTTGGGGCAGGGGGCGAGGGGCCTTTCTTCCTGCGGTCCCTCTCGCCATCACCGCCTGTTACCCCCATTTCTGGGAGAACGGGGCACAGCATCTTAACCACCTTGACGAAGTGAGTCTGACCCTGGAAAATCCCTCTTGCCGGCAGCACAGGCGCCAGAGTTTATTTCTGGCTTCATGGCTGGCTGGCATCCCGGCGGGCCGGCTTTGCATGGAGCCGGACGCGCTCCTGCTCAGTGCCTCTCTGGTCATTGGAGCCTCCTTTCCCCAGCTGTGTGTAGTCATCCCGCTTCCAAATCGCCTCCCCAGATGCAGCGCTTGCCTTCGGGGGACGGCCGGAGGTGAGGTGGGGGCAGAGCGCCTGGTGGCCTCTGGTTGCCGAGCCGCCTCCCAGAGATTTCCCCTTTTCACAGGGTCTTCAAGACCCCGGGCCTGCGCACCCCCGCAGCCAGAGAGCGGATCTACAACATCTCAGCCAACGGCAGCCCCCTGGCCGACAGCAAAGAGGTCTTCCTCACCGTGCCGGTGGGCGACGGAGAGGTGACGTACCCCAGGGAAGCGTGCTGCGGGCCTCGAGTTTCTTCTCCCTGGTCGGGAGCCCCCACCCGTGCCTGTCCCCCCCCCCCCCACACACACACACACACAGGCCTTTCCATTGCCCGAGTCCTGATCACCACCCTCCATGGGGCCTAGCGCCCAGTGTCTGCTCCCAGACTCAAGGCCCTGACTGGAAATGCCCTGGCCCCACTCGGGGGTCCCTGTGCTTACCTGCCTGGCAGCAGGCGAACACAAACAGAGCAGGCTTCCTGCCCCAGTAGTTGGCAGACAGGCTCCGGTGATGAAGAGACCTTCGGGGGAAGGCAGGGTACACACTTAGAAACAGGGGAGCCTGGTGTGCCCTCCACTTTGTGTAACTGAAGTAGCTTCTGAAGCGGACGGAGGGAGCAGGTCGCCCCGTCAGCTGCTGGGAGAGAAAGATGGCTTCTCTTCAGTGCAGCCGCCCCGCCCTGCCGCAGTGAAGCACTCCCCCTTGTACCTGGGTGGTGCAGCCCCTGGCTCGTGTCCCTGTTGCCATAAAATCACTCCCCCTCCTGCCTGTCCCACTGTTTCTCCATCCCAGCCATTCCCTTCCACCGTGCGTGGAGTATTGGGGGAGCGGCTGGGCTGCTTTGGGGGGGGGGTCCCGACCCAAGAGCAAGGCATGCCATTTGAGCCAACCCTACCTGCCACACAGAGCATGCGGCTGCTGGCCAGTGACATACAGAAGATAGACATCACGCAGCTGGCCCCGGAGGCCTTGGGGAACATAAAGAAGCTCTCGGTGAGTCGGTCTCCACCCACAGGCACTCCTCCCCCCCACCCCATCGCAGCTCCATTGAGGCTGACTTAAGGGCTAAGGTCCCCTCCGGGCGAGCTTTCAAGGCAGCAGTTGAGTCCCAGGTGGCAGGCCACAGAGGCTCCACAGTGGAAGAGAAGCTCTGCGTCCCCCGGGCAGTTAGTGCCTGGGCATCAGGACACGGTTGGCTGGCAGTGGCTGAAACACCCTCACAACTGACTGTGGAAGGGGAGGCTTGACAGCTGTGTTGCCAGGCTCCTGGGAGGTGGAGGGGTGGGGACTCGGCAGCTAGCTTCCAGGACACGCGTTGTTCTGGCCTCTCCCGGGGCTGGCTTGAACGTGCTGTGGTGCCCACCCCTCCAGTGGCTAACCATACTGCCCCATGTGAGACACCGCCCCTTCAGTGGACCCATCTGGTCAGACGGCCGTTCCGGGTCCAGTGCCTGGGCACACCCTTCTGTGGGTCAGGGAAGGGTCCAAGGTCAAGCGTGGCGCGGCTGTCCTGCTGCTAAGGTCCATTGAGAATCAGCCACCCAGATCCTGTGGCAGCCATCCCCCCGCTAGATAGCAGCCTGGCTGCTCCCCGGCTCCCTGTCTCCTGCACGGTGTCACTTGTTTGCTTGCGCGGGTAAAGGGGTCAGAAGGGTCTGTGGCGTGGAGAGACAGCCATCGGAGGGCCTGCCTTCCCTCTCAGCTCTGCCTGGCCCCAGCTGGACCTCGCGTCGCTCCCCGGGTAGGCATGCCAGTGCCATCTTCTCATTTCCTCTCTCCCCCCTCTTCTTCCCAGAGCCGCCTGGCCCAGATCTGCAACAGCATACATGCCCGCAAGTGACGCTGCTAGTCCACAGGGCACTTCTCGGGCCCCGAGAGGCCACTCTCCTTCCAGCGCATTTGCTTGCCTGTTGATACTCTGAGGGACTCCGGGGAGAGGGAGAGAGCGAGAGAGACGCGGTTTCCCCTCCACTAGATACCGCTTTGCTTCTCCTTCTCGCCCCAGCCCTTCCAACCCAGGGGACCCTTGGCATGGCCTGCTGCCCGCAGGACACCGAAGCTCCCTGTCATCTCTCAGCCCCGTGCTCCTTTCTCGGCAGGAGCCCGTCCTATACGGGCTGGAGGAACTCCACGCCCCCAGGAAGGCTGCCTGCCTCTCCTCAGTGGAGAACACTGCCTGGGTCCCCCTCTGTGCGCTTGTGGCTGGGCCTCTGGAGGGCAAAACCAGGGACCGGGGGGCAGCACGACACGGGCATTTCACCCCTCGCACACACAGTCCCTTCCGCCTTCCTAAGGGGGCTGTGGAATCCTCGGCCCCAGCCGTGCCCAGTGGCTCTGACTCCGGGAGTTTGCCTGGATCCCTGTTGACCAAAGACCACAAGTACACTTGCAGGCAGCTGTCTCACCGTGCTCCTCTGCCTCTCGAGTGCTGGGATGGGGGTGAGGGAATGGAGGGCTTCAGCTCGTCCTGGGTCTTGGTGTGGCTGGCCATCCACGGCCCGGCTGGGCTGGAGACTTGGTAGGGTGGGGTCTGCCGGGCTGGAGGTAGAGTTGTGTGGGGACCTTGCTCTGTGTAGGTCACCTGGGCCCCAGGCATGGACTGGCCCTGCGGCAGTGAGACCCTGCACTCCAGCCAGCACCTGGAATCATGGGGACCAGGCCCCACCCGCACCCACAGGCTAGCAGTACACCGGCCTCCTTGTGGCTGACTGCTCGTGTATCGCTCTGCTACGGGACCTGAGCCGCCCTTGGGGCTCATCCTGTTCAAGGTGTCTTCTTTCAAGGTGTCGTCGTCCCGTTCCCGAGACTTGTGTACACAGCGTTTCAGCATATCTCTGAATGAACTTGTCATCGCCGCTACTGCAAGTCACCTGTCTTTAATAAATGGGGGTTGATTTTTGATACTAGCCTGCCTGTCATCTCTCATCTGTGCTGTACTGGGGAGGGGGGTGGAGTTCTCTCTCAGAAACCGACTCAGCTCCTTTCCTGACATGAGACAGAAGCTCTGCAGGCACAAGCCTTCCCCGGGCACCTTCACCCTGTGAGCTAGAAATGTGCATCTTCCATTTCAAATTAAAATGTAAACTTCACACCAACACACACAAAAAAGTGCAGACTGCTCATCTGGGACCTAAGATCTGGCCTCAAGAATGAGCCAAGCAGCGGCCTTCAACTCCCACCCCACCCCAAATGTTACTGCCCCCTGGGGGCAGTCCACACAGCTCTTGGGGGCTGCTCTGGTTGAAGGCAGGATGGGCCCTGGCAGCTTCACCCCCACTAAGACCCAGGGAGGCCCTATCACAGACTCCTGAAACCACCAGTGACCCCAGCTAGCCCGCGGAGGAGCCCAGTGGGGGGGGCTGGAGCTCCAGTGAGTGGGGCTACCCCCACCCCTCCGGTCCAGGTCCAGCCCCAGCCCTGGGCGTTGCAAGGCCCAGCAGCACTCTGAACTCAAGCACGTTGTTTTACAGAGAGTTCAAATACGTGACTGTTTCGGGCGGGTGCATGGGGGGGTGTGCATTTCCATGTGCACCTACACATCACTCAAGCCTCCCTCCACAGCATATATGAGCCTGGCAGTTTTGCGTGAAGAAATGAGCCGCCCAGCTTCAGCCCCGAGAGTACCCGTGCAGGTCTGGGAAGAGCCATCTTTACACGCCCCCGGACTTGTTCAGAGGGACGATTGCTGGCCCGCCAGCACCGCTGCGCTCGCCCAGTGTGAATGCCCCACAACTTATGCGGCTGCGGTGGAAAGGGAGGGGCTCGCTCAGGATGCACTGGTGGTCTCCCTTCCCTCTCCAGGATTCGGAATTTCCCAACCTCCAGAATCCCCAGGGAGCCCTGGTGGCGGTGTGGGTGCAGGTTGGGGTGCACTCCGCAAAGTTGGCCGTTGAAAAGCACCAGCCACTTGGAGGGTAAGGGGCTTTCGACCCCTGTAAACTGACCATCTGGGAAACTCGCAGGGGCACTTCTACCCTGCCCCACGGGGTCACTAGGAGTCAGCCTCAACTTGGTGGTAGACTCCCCAGGACCCCACGTGGCTCAGAGGTGAAGTGATCCACTGCTGGCCACAGGGGACCAGTTCAAACCCCAGCTGCCCTGCTGGGGAAACGTGGCCATCTGCTCCTGTGAGGCTGACAGCCTTGGAAGCCTGTGGACCATGACTGCCCTACAAGGCTGCTGAGTCGGACAGCAGTGGGTCTATATCATCCGGGCCTGTACCCCCCCTACCTGTCAGGTGAGCCCCCTGGCCCCACCCCCTGTGTTGCGTGTACACGCCCATGTGTTGGTGTGTTAGCTGTAGTGCAGATGGCCCTGCCTCTGAGTGCCAGTGCCCACGGCCCAGTGCTGTCCCAGTATGCCAGGCCAAGCCGTGGGGACAGGCAGAGGAGCAGCTCCAAGTTGGCTGGCAAATGCACCATGCTCCAGGACAAGTGGAGTGAGTAGGCACGAAGATGAAGCCCCGATGTGGAGGGGGGCTGGCTTGATGGCCATGGGGAACGCAGGTGGTTACTTTGTTCTTCTCAGTGAACTGAGCAGTCACGGTCTAAACCAGAGGTTCCCAAACTTATATTGTCTACTGTCCTCTTAAAAAAAAAAAAAAATTCCGGCTGAGCCCCGGTGGTGTAGTGGTTGTGCGCGGGACTGCGGCCCACTGGGATGGAGGTTCGATTCCGGCTCCCAGGAGCAAAGGCTGGACCTCCTACTCCCACCACCTGAGGGCAGTGATGCCTGAGAAAAAGAAAAAAAAAAAAAATTCCTGGACTGAGCCCTGGTGGCGTAAGTGGTTGAGTGCGGAACTACAGCCCGCAGGCTTGGTGGTTCAAATCCAGCGGCGGCTGGGTAGCGCCCACGACCACCAGAGGCAGTGATGCCCACAAAAAAAAAATGTAAAAAAAAACAAATTCCTCATGACCTCCCTAACAACGAAAACCTTTGTACTCCAGTCCAGAATCCAGGATAAAGTGTAGGTATCTGCTCTCACAATGCCCTTAGATCACTGCACATACCACAAAGGGGGGGGGGGGTGAGTTGTGGTGCCCACTTTGGGACCCTATGGTCTAAACAGTGCCTGGGGCGAGACTCGTGATTCCCCAGTCTACCCCAAGACAGACATTGTGGGTTCTTCACACACCAGGAGACTTTCTGGTGTCCCTCCCCTGTCCCGGTCTGGCAGGTCCAGCTGCTCGAACAGCAGGGGCAACCTGAGGAGGACGATGAGCAATGCACTGTCCCTTGAGGGTACTGGCCGACCCTTCCGTGTAATTGGCCGATGGGGACAGAGAGACTTGGGGAGAGGGTTGGATGGGAGGGGTCCCAGGCCTGGGCCTGCAAATGTTAGCATGTCAGGCTGCTTGTCCACCCACCCAGAGGCACTTTGGAAGAAAGGCCTGGCACTCTACTTGCCAACATTCAGCCCCTGAAAACTGGGAGACTTAGTTGACCTGGATACGGCTGAGGTTGCCATGAAGTGTCAAGAGGCATTCATGTTGCAGCAGTGTGAGGAGGGGGGCGTAACTGAGAGGCTTTTGCTGCGTAGACCTTGGCCTCCAGTCCCCGTACCTTCTCAGGAAGGGTTCTTACACCTTTGGGGGAACAGGCCGGGCAGCCCTCCTCAGGATGCCTAAAAGTCTGTGTCCCCATAGCAGGCCTTTTTTTTTTTTTTTTAAGGGATGAAGAGGATATGCTTTATTGTAGGTAGTTAGAGACTTTTGGGAAGAAAAGAGGGAGAGACAGGAGCATCTTGAGCTCCTGGGGGGTCCTGAAGCCCAAGAGTTAGGCCAGGGAAGCTGCCCATAGCCTTTTACAGGACTCTGCCGTCACCTGGCTGATTAGGTGTGGTCTTGTCTGCCTGGGCGGTGCTCAGTGAGGTGGACATACTGGTCAGGGGGCTCAAGAGTCAGGATCTGTGTTCCTTTCTGTCCACCTGACTCAAAAGCAGCAAGCACTGGCCGCGTTCCTGCCTGCACCCCTAACCGGTAGGTCAGACCCGTCCCTCTCCCAGAAAACCCTCTTCCCAGTGGCTGGGCATTCTGGCAGGCTGGAGGGAGCTCAGGCTTACGCTCTGAAACCGCCCCCCTTTTCCCCCAGCGGGAGAAGAGGCACACAACCCTCCCACACAAACTGCTCCGTGGTCAGCAATCATCCCGAGAGATGTCACAGACAAGATTTTATTACTTTGTCCTGCAGACAGAACCCAGGAAATAGAAAAGCATTTCCAGAATGAGTCACAGGCACCACCTCCCCAGCCAGCCCCCTCCCTCCCTGGGTGGGTTCACATGGAAGGGGGGCAGGGCTTCAGGGACCTCACCCCCACCCCACCCCCACTGTCCAATGAACAAGGTCCATAGAAAAATAGATGTGTGTGGTTCCCGGGAGCCATGGCTGCCGGTGCAGGCCCGGCACCCTCAGAATTCTGGGATCTCGATCCTCGGGGGAGGGGAGATCTACCCTGGACACCGAAGTCTTGTCTACACGGCAGGGCCCCTCTGCAGGACAGTGTGTGTGTGTGTGGGGGGGGGGGGGTGCTGGTGCCCCTGAAGAGGAGGTTCCCTCACCCCAAACAGGGGTGCTGCAGGAGGCAGAGTCTAGGCAGCACCTGGCAGGAGACCCCTAACCCTGTCAACGGTGGGAGCTCCTCAGTCTCCCCAGCACCCCAGGTGCAAATGAACTGGAGCAGGGCTCAGGAGATGGGGGTGCAGGGTGGGTGAGAGAGAGGAGCTGCTGCTGGCAGGCTGAGGCCAAGGCACTGCGGGGAGCTCCCCGAGGAGACCCTGCCCTCCACACCCCCAGCTGCTGGGTACTCCACCGTCCTGCCCGCCAAGGCCCTGCTCAGCTGATGCCTCAGGCGCGGGCCCCTCCGTGCCTCTCCCTACCTTGCCGCCAGCCTACCACAGCCTCCTTGCCCCCTTGGGACTGGCTTCCATCTGAAGACCCCCTCTTTACATCATTGAGCCTGGGCCTTTCTCCCACCTTGTCTAAGCATTCTGGAGGCAGCCTCTTTCTCACCCACTCCTTTTACCCACCCCTGGTCTCTTGCCCAGTCGGGCACATGCACAGAGAGTCAGACCCAGCATGGGCACCTCCCAGCAGCGGCGTGGCCCAGGGTCCTGAAAGCCCCAGGCTCTGGAGTACCTGTGCTTCCTGCAGGCTCTGGGCGGGCACTCGACAGAAGCCATGAAAGAGAAGGGTCCTCGGGCAGCCTTGGGAAGACCATCAGTGCACTGGGCATGGTCGAGCTGGCCTTTTAGCCCTGGATTGGGAATGGGGGCAATCGGAGTTCTGCGCCCAGCTCTGACGCTTGACACCTCACTGGAACTCCGGGACTGCATCTGTGCACTGGGGAGCTAGACCAGCCCAGTAGTGGGAGAGGGTCCAGTTCTGAAGTCACCATCCCCCAAGGCTGGAAAGCAAGGCTCTGAGGCCCCCAAGGAAGTAGCACCTCTGGTCTTGCTCCTCCCAGGGTGCCCCCAGCCAATCTGTCATAGGAATGTATCGGGAGGCCGGGTGGGGCCCAGGCAAGCGCCCTCACCCTGAGCTGCCAGTCAAGAGAGGGTGAAGGAGAACTCAGCCCCTACCTCAGGACCTCGGGGCCCAGCCCTGAGCAGCGCAGCACCACTCTGCCGGCCTGGAGAATGCAGGTAAGCCCAGGCCACCTAGGACCTGATCCCTCAGTTCCGCTTCTCAGACCTGCACTCCAGATAGCTGTGGTCACTGCCTCTCAGTGGGTCTGCGAGAGAGTGGCATCCGTGGGGGCCGGGCAGCAGGGGTAGAAGACCAAGGCCCGTGAGCAGGGTGAGGCACACGTATGGGCTCTCCTCAGCCCTGCCCATCTCCTCTCAGACAGACCTTGGGTTTCCTCCTGCTGTCTTCTCAGGGGCCCTCCCCAGGAATCAGCTTTTTTCCAGGGGTGGGGCAGAGAAGGTGGGCAAGCTGGTACCAAACCAGCTGAGGCATCCAGGTGGGAAGTTGGGGGTCAGGCAGTAAAATGGGGGGACACTATGGTCCCCAACAAGCTCTGGGCCCCAGCACAGAAGAAAGCCCTCACTCTCGAGTGGGTGGGGCCAAGGGTCAGGACCAAGCCCCAGGTCCTGGCCACTCACACCTGCACCCCCTGGCCCTGCAGCTGCACCACTTGTGCCCGCAGGGTGCTGATCCCGCTGAGAAGAGCTTCCTGATGATCAGCCGACGTGATGCCCAGGCTCACCAGGTCCCTGCAAACATGGGCCGCTCAGTCCAGGCCCTGCCATGGGCGATGCCCCCCGGGGAGCCTCCTCCTCCTCCTCCAGGCCAGAAAGGGTCTCGAATCAGGGCAGGCGGGCCTTCCCAAGCGGGCTGGGAACACCAGTGGGCCCCTGGTCCCTGCCCCAGGCTGTGACCTGGGGTCCTTACTCACTGGGCAGACATGGCGGCCACCGCCTCCAGGCTCCCGTAGCCAGCTGCAGCAAAGCTGTCCTTGTAGCGGCCAAGGTCCAGGGCCTCCAGCCACGCGCCCACGGAGCCGAAGGTGGGGAAGGTGGAGAAGGCACGGTCCGCCAGGGGGGTGGGAGGCCTGCGGTCAGAGGAACTGGGGTGAGTCGGTGGCAGAGGTCTGGCCTCAGGCCTGGGCACCCTCCAGAGCTGAGGAAGGACAGGAGAAGGGGAGGACATGCCCAGCTCACAGGGGGCGGGCGGCTTCCAACAGGTGAGGGTTACCAGGTGCTCAGGGTGGTGGCAAGAGGCAGCTCAAGGGAGCAGGACTGTTGGGTTGGGCCCCGTCTGGCGCTGGCACATGCCAGGGCTTGGCAGGAGACTGACGGACATGACTTTCACTTGTTTTTATTTACTGGCACTGCCGATTGTCTTATGGACGGGGGCCGAGGCAGTGCTCCTGTGTCCCTAGGTGAAGTGGACACGGGAGGGGGGCGGGAAGAGGTGTTTCCACCTATGTGGGACTGGGAGGCCAGCTGTGGACAGTGAGAGGTTGGCTATCGCGGGCATGTAGCTAGGGAGGGCGGGGCGGTCATACCTGGGACAGGTGGTCGTGGCATACTTGGGGGGTTCGGGGTCCTGCACCATCTTGCTCAGGATGTTGTGGATCTGGGCAAACCTGGGCCGCTCCCCCGGGTCCTTCTGCCAGCAGTCCAGCATCAAGCGGTGCAGCGGGGAGGGGCAGCTCCTGGGGGGCGGCAGCCGGAAGCCATCCTCCACCGCTTTGATCACCTGGGACCGGGGCGGACAGCGGGCAGTGGGTTTAGCTCTCCACACCACACAGACACACAGACACACACAAGGAGGTGCCGGGGTGGCCGGGCAGGCAGGTTGACTAGTTCAGAGGCAGAGGCAAACGGGGCAGCGACGAGGGTCCGGGGAGCGGCGATCAGCGTGCAGAGATCAGAGGGTCAGCAGGCAGGGGGCTGGTGTCACGGGTCACTCACGTCCTGGCCGGACATGTCCCAGTAGGGCCGCTCTCCGAAGGCCATCACCTCCCACATGACCACGCCGAAGCTCCACACGTCGCTGGCGGAGCTGAAGTGGCCGAACTGCAGCGTCTCGGGGGCAGCCCAGAGAGCCGGGCTCCGGCCACTCTGCGGGCAGCAGCAGGTCGGGGTGGAAGGAAATGGCTTCCCCTCCCGCCACCACCGCCCACGGAGCGCCACATCAGCCCCACATCAGCCCTGGGCAACCCACCCTCCTTCCCGCCCCGGAGGCCCTGTGTGAGGCAGCAGGAAGAACGATCGGCCGTCTGGAGCGGGCAGCTGGCCGGGCGGGGTCCTTACCATGGTGGTGTAGACAGCCTCAGCGCGGTCACGGGGGCCGCGGCCAAAGCCCGCGAGCTTGCAGAGCAGGCCGTTGCTGAGCAGCACGCGGCGGGCCGCCAGCCCTCGGTGCACGTAGCCCATCTCCGACAGGTACTTCATGGCCGACGCCAGCCCTGGCAGCAGCCCCATCAGCTGCCCGGCCGCCAGCTGTCCCTCGTGCCGCTGTTGATGGGGGACACTCTCTGCACTCTGACCCCAGGCATGCCCTTCGGCCCTCTCTGGGCTCCAGCGGACTCCCAGCCCCTCTCCCCGCAGGCCAGCCTGTCCAGTGGACACCATTGAAGGAGTGGTGCTAAGTACCACTGGAGAAATGTGGGGCAGGATGGAGGGGGCGGGAGCCAAACCAGCGTGGGCGTCAGGACCCCCAGGACCCAGGACACTCACCCTGAGGAAGTCGTCCAGGGCCCCGTGACTCATGTACTCGGTAACAATCATCAAGGTGTTTCCTGTGCCCAGGGAAGGGGGCACATGCAGGCTAAGGGGTCTGCTCCACCCCACTCACCACCACCACCCCCACCCCCCCACACACACACGCACACATGCATGCACACACAAGCTCCCTCACCCAGTCCCAGGCTAGGCCAACATAGCCAGAACCCAGACAAAGCCGTAGCCCTCTGTCCACCCCCACCCCCTGCCCGGTACTATACCAAGCCTAGAAGAGGGACTGTCTTTCTGGGAGAAAGCAGGCCAGGTCAACATCTGTTAAGAATTTTGCTAAGACACGTCACCCCAGATTCGAATAACTGTCCTCCCCCATCAGGGGGAACCGACAAGTCCGACAGGCCCAGGTCATAGGGGCCAGTTGCTGGGCCAGTGAAGGGGACTGATATCCCTATGGGGGCCCACGCTGGGCGCTTTCCTATGAGGAAAGGGCACAGATGAGCAAAGGTTCTCCTCCCAGTCACTCCTGGCCACTCCTTGGACCCAGGGAAGGGACTTGGGCCCCACCTCGGGTGACAACACCCTCGAGCCGCACGATGTGGCTGTGGTCAAACTGGCCCAGGGTGAGGGCCTCAGCCAGGAAGCTGAGCCTCTGCGAGTCCGAGCCGCCGTCCCTCAGCATATGCACGGCCACGGGCAGCTCCTGGCGGCCCGGCAGCTGCAGGCAGCCGCAGTACAGCTCCCCAAATCGACCTGTGGGGAGATAGCACCTCAGGACACCCCAGGTCCTGCCCCCTGGCCAGTCTAGGCATAGTGACCTTGGGTCTGGCTTACCTTGGTTCCTTTCTCTGTGAAGTTCCCACCCCCGTTCCTCCAATACCTGAGTGTGCCAATGCCTCAGAGAGGAAGCTGCTAAGGTGGCCACACCACTAAAGTTACAGTGACTCAGGCCACTATGGCAGGGCCTTTTTACCTAAAGAAAGAAGCCCGCCTCCTTTGAGCACCGGAGCTGAGACTTGGCAGCCTCGGCGGGCTGCATGCAAGGGCACAGCCTCAGGGAGCCCCGCCCAGCCCTGCCAGAGAGCAGGCTGCCCCCTGCAATGTGGTCGGAAGCCCAACCCACAGACCAGAGCTGAGGACCGATATGCCCTGATCTCGCAGCTAGTCAGTGACAGGGTCAGGGCACCTACCCAGGGGCGCCTGGTGCCCGGCCTGGCAAAGGCCCCTCTTTAATGGCCCCAGAAGGCCTGGGCTGCCCTGAAGGTCAGCACAAACCCACCCGGCCCAGCCGGCTGTGGCCCATCATCTCGTGATGACTGGGGCTGGGAGGCGGTAGGAAGGCAGGCCTCCTTTCCTGGAATCTGGAGGGGAGGGGCTTTCTGAGTGCAGGGGGGCTTGAGGTGGGGCTACCTGGGGGTGGAGGCTGGGGTAAGCGGCACTGAGATTGGAGATGGGGGAGGTAGCGACTGGGGCAGCGCAGAGGGTAGAGAGGTGTCAGGGCTGGGGTGGAAATCGGTGAGGGCAGGGTAGGAGGGAGGGAGGCCCGGGCAGGTGCAGGGTAGGGATCTGGGGCGGGCTAGGGGCTGGGTGGAGCTAAGGCTGGGTG